>OZ019982.1:21273663-21562006 GCA_963970395.1 Ephialtes manifestator | reverse complement strand
AGAACCTAAATTTTTATTTCTTCAAGATTTCGAATTTTGGCCTTCACTATCATTCTCAAGTCGCATATTCTACCCCTGAAAACACCGGTTACATGCCTTTTTACGATGATTTTTAAAAAAGTCACTTTTGGTCGGTTCTTCACAGATCCGATTTTTGGCCGGAAAATCCAACCTAAAGAACCTAAATTTTTATTTCTTCAAGATATCGAATTTGGCCTTCACTATCATTCTCAAGTCGCATATTCTACCCCTGAAAATACCGGTTACATGCCTTTTTACGATGATTTTTAAAAAAGTCACTTTTGTTCGGTTCTTCACAGATCCGATTTTTGGCCGGAAAATCCAACCTAAAGAACCTAAATTTTTATTTCTTCAAGATATCGAATTTTGGCCTTCACTATCATTCTCAAGTCGCATATTCTACCCGTGAAAATACCGGTTACATGCCTTTTTACGATGATTTTTAAAAAGTCACTTTTGGTCGGTTCTTCACAGATCCGATTTTTGGCCGGAAAATCCAACCTAAAGAACCTAAATTTTTATTTCTTCAAAATATCGAATTTTGGCCTTCACTATCATTCTCAAGTCGCATATTCTACCCCTGAAAATACCGGTTACATGCCTTTTTACGATGATTTTTAAAAAAGTCACTTTTGCTCGGTTCTTCACAAATCCGATTTTTGGCCGGAAAATCCAACCTAAAGAACCTAAATTTTTATTTCTTCAAGATATCGAATTTTGGCCTTCACTATCATTCTCAAGTCGCATATTCTACCCGTGAAAATACCGGTTACATGCCTTTTTACGATGATTTTTAAAAAAGTCACTTTTGGTCGGTTCTTCACAGATCCGATTTTTGGCCGGAAAATCCAACCTAAAGAATCTAAATTTTTATTTCTTCAAAATATCGAATTTTGGCCTTCACTATCATTCTCAAGTCGCATATTCTACCCCTGAAAATACCGGTTACATGCCTTTTTACGATGATTTTTAAAAAAGTCACTTTTGGTCGGTTCTTCACAGATCCGATTTTTGGCCGGAAAATCCAACCTAAAGAACCTAAATTTTTATTTCTTCAAAATATCGAATTTTGGCCTTCACTATCATTCTCAAGTCGCATATTCTACCCCTGAAAATACCGGTTACATGCCTTTTTACGATGATTTTTAAAAAAGTCACTTTTGGTCGGTTCTTCACAAATCCGATTTTTGGCCGGAAAATCCAACCTAAAGAACCTAAATTTTTATTTCTTCAAAATATCGAATTTTGGCCTTCACTATCATTCTCAAGTCGCATATTCTACCCCTGAAAATACCGGTTACATGCCTTTTTACGATGATTTTTAAAAAAGTCACTTTTGGTCGGTTCTTCGCAGATCCGATTGTTGGCCGGAAAATCCAACCTAAAGAACCTAAATTTTTATTTCTTCAAGATATCGAATTTTGGCCTCCACTATCATTCTCAAGTCGCATATTCTACCCCTGAAAATACCGGTTACATGCCTTTTTACGATGATTTTTAAAAAAGTCACTTTTGGTCGGTTCTTCGCAGATCCGATTTTTGGCTGGAAAATCCGACCTAAAGAACCTAAATTTTTATTTCTTCAAGATTTCGAATTTTGGCCTTCATTATCATTCTCAAGTCGTATATTCTACCCCTGAAAATACCGGTTACATGCCTTTTTACGATGATTTTTAAAAAAGTCACTTTTGGTCGGTTCTTCACAGATCCGATTTTTGGCCGGAAAATCCAACCTAAAGAACCTAAATTTTTATTTCTTCAAGATTTCGAATTTTGGCCTTCACTATCATTCTCAAGTCGCATATTCTACCCCTGAAAACACCGGTTACATGCCTTTTTACGATGATTTTTAAAAAAGTCACTTTTGGTCGGTTCTTCACAGATCCGATTTTTGGCCGGAAAATCCAACCTAAAGAACCTAAATTTTTATTTCTTCAAGATATCGAATTTTGGCCTTCACTATCATTCTCAAGTCGCATATTCTACCCCTGAAAATACCGGTTACATGCCTTTTTACGATGATTTTTAAAAAAGTCACTTTTGGTCGGTTCTTCGCAGATCCGATTTTTGGCCGGAAAATCCAACCTAAAGAACCTAAATTTTTATTTCTTCAAAATATCGAATTTTGGCCTTCACTATCATTCTCAAGCCGCATATTCTACCCCTGAAAACACAGGTTACATGCCTTTTTACGATGATTTTTAAAAAAGTCACTTTTGGTCGGTTCTTCACAGATCCGATTTTTGGCCGGAAAATCCAACCTAAAGAACCTAAATTTTTATTTCTTCAAAATATCGAATTTTGGCCTTCACTATCATTCTCAAGTCGCATATTCTACACCTGAAAACACCGGTTACATGCCTTTTTACGATGATTTTTAAAAAAGTCACTTTTGGTCGGTTCTTCACATATCCGATTTTTGGCCGGAAAATCCAACCTAAAGAACCTAAATTTTTATTTCTTCAAGATATCGAATTTTGGCCTTCACTATCATTCTCAAGTCGCATATTCTACCCCTGAAAATACCGGTTACATGCCTTTTTTAGATGATTTTTAAAAAAGTCACTTTTAGTCGGTTCTTCGCAGATCCGATTTTTGGCCGGAAAATCCAACCTAAAGAACCTAAATTTTTATTTCTTCAAGATATCGAATTTTGGCCTTCACTATCATTCTCAAGTCGCATATTCTACCCCTGAAAATACCGGTTTCATGCCTTTTTACGATGATTTTTAAAAAAGTCACTTTTGGTCGGTTCTTCACATATCCGATTTTTGGCCGGAAAATCCAACCTAAAGAACCTAAATTTTTATTTCTTCAAGATATCGAATTTTGGCCTTCACTATCATTCTCAAGTCGCATATTCTACCCCTGAAAACACCGGTTACATGCCTTTTTTAGATGATTTTTAAAAAAGTCACTTTTAGTCGGTTCTTCGCAGATCCGATTTTTGGCCGGAAAATCCAACCTAAAGAACCTAAATTTTTATTTCTTCAAAATATCGAATTTTGGCCTTCACTATCATTCTCAAGTCGCATATTCTACCCCTGAAAACACCGGTTACATGCCTTTTTACGATGATTTTTAAAAAAGTCACTTTTGGTCGGTTCTGCACATATCCGATTTTTGGCCGGAAAATCCAACCTAAAGAACCTAAATTTTTATTTCTTCAAGATATCGAATTTTGGCCTTCACTATCATTCTCAAGTCGCATATTCTACCCCTGAAAACACCGGTTACATGCCTTTTTTAGATGATTTTTAAAAAAGTCACTTTTAGTCGGTTCTTCGCAGATCCGATTTTTGGCCGGAAAATCCAACCGAAAGAACCTAAATTTTTATTTCTTCAAGATATCGAATTTTGGCCTCCACTATCATTCTCAAGTCGCATATTCTACCCCTGAAAATACCGGTTTCATGCCTTTTTACGATGATTTTTAAAAAAGTCACTTTTGGTCGGTTCTGCACATATCCGATTTTTGGCCGGAAAATCCAACCTAAAGAACCTAAATTTTTATTTCTTCAAGATATCGAATTTTGGCCTTCACTATCATTCTCAAGTCGCATATTCTACCCCTGAAAACACCGGTTACATGCCTTTTTTAGATGATTTTTAAAAAAGTCACTTTTAGTCGGTTCTTCGCAGATCCGATTTTTGGCCGGAAAATCCAACCGAAAGAACCTAAATTTTTATTTCTTCAAGATATCGAATTTTGGCCTCCACTATCATTCTCAAGTCGCATATTCTACCCCTGAAAATACCGGTTTCATGCCTTTTTACGATGATTTTTAAAAAAGTCACTTTTGGTCGGTTCTTCACAGATCCGATTTTTGGCCGCAAAATCCAACCTAAAGAACCTAAATTTTTATTTCTTCAAGATATCGGATTTTGGCCTTCACTATCATTCTCAAGTCGCATATTCTACCCCTGAAAATACCGGTTTCATGCCTTTTTACGATGATTTTTAAAAAAGTCACTTTTGGTCGGTTCTTCACAGATCCGATTTTTGGCCGGAAAATCCAACCTAAAGAACCTAAATTTTTATTTCTTCAAAATATCGAATTTTGGCCTTCACTATCATTCTCAAGTCGCATATTCTACCCCTGAAAACACCGGTTACATGCCTTTTTACGATGATTTTTAAAAAAGTCACTTTTGGTCGGTTCTTCACAAATCCGATTTTTGGCCGGAAAATCCAACCTAAAGAACCTAAATTTTTATTTCTTCAAGATATCGAATTTTGGCCTTCACTATCATTCTCAAGTCGCATATTCTACCCCTGAAAATACCGGTTACATGCCTTTTTACGATGATTTTTAAAAAAGTCACTTTTGGTCGGTTCTTCGCAGATCCGATTTTTGGCCGGAAAATCCAACCTAAAGAACCTAAATTTTTATTTCTTCAAGATATCGAATTTTGGCCTTCACTATCATTCTCAAGTCGCATATTCTACCCCTGAAAATACCGGTTACATGCCTTTTTACGATGATTTTAAAAAAAGTCACTTTTGGTCGGTTCTTCACAGATCCGATTTTTGGCCGGAAAATCCAACCTAAAGAACCTAAATTTTTATTTCTTCAAGATATCGAATTTTGGCCTTCACTATCATTCTCAAGTCGCATATTCTACCCGTGAAAATACCGGTTACATGCCTTTTTACGATGATTTTTAAAAAAGTCACTTTTGGTCGGTTCTTCACAGATCCGATTTTTGGCCGGAAAATCCAACCTAAAGAACCTAAATTTTTATTTCTTCAAAATATCGAATTTTGGCCTTCACTATCATTCTCAAGTCGCATATTCTACCCCTGAAAATACCGGTTACATGCCTTTTTACGATGATTTTTAAAAAAGTCACTTTTGGTCGGTTCTTCACAAATCCGATTTTTGGCCGGAAAATCCAACCTAAAGAACCTAAATTTTTATTTCTTCAAGATATCGAATTTTGGCCTTCACTATCATTCTCAAGTCGCATATTCTACCCCTGAAAACACCGGTTACATGCCTTTTTTAGATGATTTTTAAAAAAGTCACTTTTAGTCGGTTCTTCGCAGATCCGATTTTTGGCCGGAAATCCAACCTAAAGAACCTAAATTTTTATTTCTTCAAAATATCGAATTTTGGCCTTCACTATCATTCTCAAGTCGCATATTCTACCCCTGAAAATACCGGTTACATGCCTTTTTACGATGATTTTTAAAAAAGTCACTTTTGGTCGGTTCTTCGCAGATCCGATTTTTGGCTGGAAAATCCGACCTAAAGAACCTAAATTTTTATTTCTTCAAGATTTCGAATTTTGGCCTTCATTATCATTCTCAAGTCGTATATTCTACCCCTGAAAATACCGGTTACATGCCTTTTTACGATGATTTTTAAAAAAGTCACTTTTGGTCGGTTCTTCACAGATCCGATTTTTGGCCGGAAAATCCAACCTAAAGAACCTAAATTTTTATTTCTTCAAGATTTCGAATTTTGGCCTTCACTATCATTCTCAAGTCGCATATTCTACCCCTGAAAACACCGGTTACATGCCTTTTTACGATGATTTTTAAAAAAGTCACTTTTGGTCGGTTCTTCACAGATCCGATTTTTGGCCGGAAAATCCAACCTAAAGAACCTAAATTTTTATTTCTTCAAGATATCGAATTTTGGCCTTCACTATCATTCTCAAGTCGCATATTCTACCCCTGAAAATACCGGTTACATGCCTTTTTACGATGATTTTTAAAAAAGTCACTTTTGGTCGGTTCTTCACAGATCCGATTTTTGGCCGGAAAAACCAACCTACAGAACATAAATTTTTATTTCTTCAAGATATCGAATTTTGGCCTTCACTATCATTCTCAAGTCGCATATTCTACCCCTGAAAATACCGGTTTCATGCCTTTTTACGATGATTTTTAAAAAAGTCACTTTTAGTCGGTTCTTCGCAGATCCGATTTTTGGCCGGAAAATCCAACCTAAAGAACCTAAATTTTTATTTCTTCAAAATATCGAATTTTGGCCTTCACTATCATTCTCAAGTCGCATATTCTACCCCTGAAAACACCGGTTACATGCCTTTTTACGATGATTTTTAAAAAAGTCACTTTTGGTCGGTTCTGCACATATCCGATTTTTGGCCGGAAAATCCAACCTAAAGAACCTAAATTTTTATTTCTTCAAGATATCGAATTTTGGCCTTCACTATCATTCTCAAGTCGCATATTCTACCCCTGAAAATACCGGTTTCATGCCTTTTTACGATGATTTTTAAAAAAGTCACTTTTGGTCGGTTCTTCACAGATCCGATTTTTGGCCGGAAAATCCAACCGAAAGAACCTAAATTTTTATTTCTTCAAGATATCGAATTTTGGCCTCCACTATCATTCTCAAGTCGCATATTCTACCCCTGAAAATACCGGTTTCATGCCTTTTTACGATGATTTTTAAAAAAGTCACTTTTGGTCGGTTCTTCGCAGATCCGATTTTTGGCCGCAAAATCCAACCTAAAGAACCTAAATTTTTATTTCTTCAAGATATCGGATTTTGGCTTTCACTATCATTCTCAAGTCGCATATTCTACCCCTGAAAATACCGGTTTCATGCCTTTTTACGATGATTTTTAAAAAAGTCACTTTTGGTCGGTTCTTCACAGATCCGATTTTTGGCCGGAAAATCCAACCTAAAGAACCTAAATTTTTATTTCTTCAAAATATCGAATTTTGGCCTTCACTATCATTCTCAAGTCGCATATTCTACCCCTGAAAACACCGGTTACATGCCTTTTTTAGATGATTTTTAAAAAAGTCACTTTTAGTCGGTTCTTCGCAGATCCGATTTTTGGCCGGAAATCCAACCTAAAGAACCTAAATTTTTATTTCTTCAAAATATCGAATTTTGGCCTTCACTATCATTCTCAAGTCGCATATTCTACCCCTGAAAATACCGGTTACATGCCTTTTTACGATGATTTTTAAAAAAGTCACTTTTGGTCGGTTCTTCGCAGATCCGATTTTTGGCCGGAAAATCCAACCTAAAGAACCTAAATTTTTATTTCTTCAAGATATCGAATTTTGGCCTTCACTATCATTCTCAAGTCGCATATTCTACCCCTGAAAATACCGGTTACATGCCTTTTTACGATGATTTTAAAAAAAGTCACTTTTGGTCGGTTCTTCACAGATCCGATTTTTGGCCGGAAAATCCAACCTAAAGAACCTAAATTTTTATTTCTTCAAGATATCGAATTTTGGCCTTCACTATCATTCTCAAGTCGCATATTCTACCCGTGAAAATACCGGTTACATGCCTTTTTACGATGATTTTTAAAAAAGTCACTTTTGGTCGGTTCTTCACAGATCCGATTTTTGGCCGGAAAATCCAACCTAAAGAATCTAAATTTTTATTTCTTCAAAATATCGAATTTTGGCCTTCACTATCATTCTCAAGTCGCATATTCTACCCCTGAAAATACCGGTTACATGCCTTTTTACGATGATTTTTAAAAAAGTCACTTTTGGTCGGTTCTTCACAGATCCGATTTTTGGCCGGAAAATCCAACCTAAAGAACCTAAATTTTTATTTCTTCAAAATATCGAATTTTGGCCTTCACTATCATTCTCAAGTCGCATATTCTACCCCTGAAAATACCGGTTACATGCCTTTTTACGATGATTTTTAAAAAAGTCACTTTTGGTCGGTTCTTCACAAATCCGATTTTTGGCCGGAAAATCCAACCTAAAGAACCTAAATTTTTATTTCTTCAAAATATCGAATTTTGGCCTTCACTATCATTCTCAAGTCGCATATTCTACCCCTGAAAATACCGGTTACATGCCTTTTTACGATGATTTTTAAAAAAGTCACTTTTGGTCGGTTCTTCACAAATCCGATTTTTGGCCGGAAAATCCAACCTAAAGAACCTAAATTTTTATTTCTTCAAAATATCGAATTTTGGCCTTCACTATCATTCTCAAGTCGCATATTCTACCCCTGAAAATACCGGTTACATGCCTTTTTACGATGATTTTTAAAAAAGTCACTTTTGGTCGGTTCTTCGCAGATCCGATTTTTGGCCGGAAAATCCAACCTAAAGAACCTAAATTTTTATTTCTTCAAGATATCGAATTTTGGCCTCCACTATCATTCTCAAGTCGCATATTCTATCCCTGAAAATACCGGTTACATGCCTTTTTACGATGATTTTTAAAAAAGTCACTTTTGGTCGGTTCTTCGCAGATCCGATTTTTGGCTGGAAAATCCGACCTAAAGAACCTAAATTTTTATTTCTTCAAGATTTCGAATTTTAGCCTTCATTATCATTCTCAAGTCGTATATTCTACCCCTGAAAATACCGGTTACATGCCTTTTTACGATGATTTTTAAAAAAGTCACTTTTGGTCGGTTCTTCACAGATCCGATTTTTGGCCGGAAAATCCAACCTAAAGAACCTAAATTTTTATTTCTTCAAGATTTCGAATTTTGGCCTTCACTATCATTCTCAAGTCGCATATTCTACCCCTGAAAACACCGGTTACATGCCTTTTTACGATGATTTTTAAAAAAGTCACTTTTGGTCGGTTCTTCACAGATCCGATTTTTGGCCGGAAAATCCAACCTAAAGAACCTAAATTTTTATTTCTTCAAGATATCGAATTTTGGCCTTCACTATCATTCTCAAGTCGCATATTCTACCCCTGAAAATACCGGTTACATGCCTTTTTACGATGATTTTTAAAAAAGTCACTTTTGTTCGGTTCTTCACAGATCCGATTTTTGGCCGGAAAATCCAACCTAAAGAACCTAAATTTTTATTTCTTCAAGATATCGAATTTTGGCCTTCACTATCATTCTCAAGTCGCATATTCTACCCGTGAAAATACCGGTTACATGCCTTTTTACGATGATTTTTAAAAAAGTCACTTTTGGTCGGTTCTTCACAGATCCGATTTTTGGCCGGAAAATCCAACCTAAAGAACCTAAATTTTTATTTCTTCAAAATATCGAATTTTGGCCTTCACTATCATTCTCAAGTCGCATATTCTACCCCTGAAAATACCGGTTACATGCCTTTTTACGATGATTTTTAAAAAAGTCACTTTTGCTCGGTTCTTCACAAATCCGATTTTTGGCCGGAAAATCCAACCTAAAGAACCTAAATTTTTATTTCTTCAAGATATCGAATTTTGGCCTTCACTATCATTCTCAAGTCGCATATTCTACCCGTGAAAATACCGGTTACATGCCTTTTTACGATGATTTTTAAAAAAGTCACTTTTGGTCGGTTCTTCACAGATCCGATTTTTGGCCGGAAAATCCAACCTAAAGAATCTAAATTTTTATTTCTTCAAAATATCGAATTTTGGCCTTCACTATCATTCTCAAGTCGCATATTCTACCCCTGAAAATACCGGTTACATGCCTTTTTACGATGATTTTTAAAAAAGTCACTTTTGGTCGGTTCTTCACAGATCCGATTTTTGGCCGGAAAATCCAACCTAAAGAACCTAAATTTTTATTTCTTCAAAATATCGAATTTTGGCCTTCACTATCATTCTCAAGTCGCATATTCTACCCCTGAAAATACCGGTTACATGCCTTTTTACGATGATTTTTAAAAAAGTCACTTTTGGTCGGTTCTTCACAAATCCGATTTTTGGCCGGAAAATCCAACCTAAAGAACCTAAATTTTTATTTCTTCAAAATATCGAATTTTGGCCTTCACTATCATTCTCAAGTCGCATATTCTACCCCTGAAAATACCGGTTACATGCCTTTTTACGATGATTTTTAAAAAAGTCACTTTTGGTCGGTTCTTCGCAGATCCGATTTTTGGCCGGAAAATCCAACCTAAAGAACCTAAATTTTTATTTCTTCAAGATATCGAATTTTGGCCTCCACTATCATTCTCAAGTCGCATATTCTATCCCTGAAAATACCGGTTACATGCCTTTTTACGATGATTTTTAAAAAAGTCACTTTTGGTCGGTTCTTCGCAGATCCGATTTTTGGCTGGAAAATCCGACCTAAAGAACCTAAATTTTTATTTCTTCAAGATTTCGAATTTTAGCCTTCATTATCATTCTCAAGTCGTATATTCTACCCCTGAAAATACCGGTTACATGCCTTTTTACGATGATTTTTAAAAAAGTCACTTTTGGTCGGTTCTTCACAGATCCGATTTTTGGCCGGAAAATCCAACCTAAAGAACCTAAATTTTTATTTCTTCAAGATTTCGAATTTTGGCCTTCACTATCATTCTCAAGTCGCATATTCTACCCCTGAAAACACCGGTTACATGCCTTTTTACGATGATTTTTAAAAAAGTCACTTTTGGTCGGTTCTTCACAGATCCGATTTTTGGCCGGAAAATCCAACCTAAAGAACCTAAATTTTTATTTCTTCAAGATATCGAATTTTGGCCTTCACTATCATTCTCAAGTCGCATATTCTACCCCTGAAAATACCGGTTACATGCCTTTTTACGATGATTTTTAAAAAAGTCACTTTTGTTCGGTTCTTCACAGATCCGATTTTTGGCCGGAAAATCCAACCTAAAGAACCTAAATTTTTATTTCTTCAAGATATCGAATTTTGGCCTTCACTATCATTCTCAAGTCGCATATTCTACCCGTGAAAATACCGGTTACATGCCTTTTTACGATGATTTTTAAAAAAGTCACTTTTGGTCGGTTCTTCACAGATCCGATTTTTGGCCGGAAAATCCAACCTAAAGAACCTAAATTTTTATTTCTTCAAAATATCGAATTTTGGCCTTCACTATCATTCTCAAGTCGCATATTCTACCCCTGAAAATACCGGTTACATGCCTTTTTACGATGATTTTTAAAAAAGTCACTTTTGCTCGGTTCTTCACAAATCCGATTTTTGGCCGGAAAATCCAACCTAAAGAACCTAAATTTTTATTTCTTCAAGATATCGAATTTTGGCCTTCACTATCATTCTCAAGTCGCATATTCTACCCGTGAAAATACCGGTTACATGCCTTTTTACGATGATTTTTAAAAAAGTCACTTTTGGTCGGTTCTTCACAGATCCGATTTTTGGCCGGAAAATCCAACCTAAAGAATCTAAATTTTTATTTCTTCAAAATATCGAATTTTGGCCTTCACTATCATTCTCAAGTCGCATATTCTACCCCTGAAAATACCGGTTACATGCCTTTTTACGATGATTTTTAAAAAAGTCACTTTTGGTCGGTTCTTCACAGATCCGATTTTTGGCCGGAAAATCCAACCTAAAGAACCTAAATTTTTATTTCTTCAAAATATCGAATTTTGGCCTTCACTATCATTCTCAAGTCGCATATTCTACCCCTGAAAATACCGGTTACATGCCTTTTTACGATGATTTTTAAAAAAGTCACTTTTGGTCGGTTCTTCACAAATCCGATTTTTGGCCGGAAAATCCAACCTAAAGAACCTAAATTTTTATTTCTTCAAAATATCGAATTTTGGCCTTCACTATCATTCTCAAGTCGCATATTCTACCCCTGAAAATACCGGTTACATGCCTTTTTACGATGATTTTTAAAAAAGTCACTTTTGGTCGGTTCTTCGCAGATCCGATTGTTGGCCGGAAAATCCAACCTAAAGAACCTAAATTTTTATTTCTTCAAGATATCGAATTTTGGCCTCCACTATCATTCTCAAGTCGCATATTCTACCCCTGAAAATACCGGTTACATGCCTTTTTACGATGATTTTTAAAAAAGTCACTTTTGGTCGGTTCTTCGCAGATCCGATTTTTGGCTGGAAAATCCGACCTAAAGAACCTAAATTTTTATTTCTTCAAGATTTCGAATTTTGGCCTTCATTATCATTCTCAAGTCGTATATTCTACCCCTGAAAATACCGGTTACATGCCTTTTTACGATGATTTTTAAAAAAGTCACTTTTGGTCGGTTCTTCACAGATCCGATTTTTGGCCGGAAAATCCAACCTAAAGAACCTAAATTTTTATTTCTTCAAGATTTCGAATTTTGGCCTTCACTATCATTCTCAAGTCGCATATTCTACCCCTGAAAACACCGGTTACATGCCTTTTTACGATGATTTTTAAAAAAGTCACTTTTGGTCGGTTCTTCACAGATCCGATTTTTGGCCGGAAAATCCAACCTAAAGAACCTAAATTTTTATTTCTTCAAGATATCGAATTTTGGCCTTCACTATCATTCTCAAGTCGCATATTCTACCCCTGAAAATACCGGTTACATGCCTTTTTACGATGATTTTTAAAAAAGTCACTTTTGGTCGGTTCTTCGCAGATCCGATTTTTGGCCGGAAAATCCAACCTAAAGAACCTAAATTTTTATTTCTTCAAAATATCGAATTTTGGCCTTCACTATCATTCTCAAGCCGCATATTCTACCCCTGAAAACACAGGTTACATGCCTTTTTACGATGATTTTTAAAAAAGTCACTTTTGGTCGGTTCTTCACAGATCCGATTTTTGGCCGGAAAATCCAACCTAAAGAACCTAAATTTTTATTTCTTCAAAATATCGAATTTTGGCCTTCACTATCATTCTCAAGTCGCATATTCTACACCTGAAAACACCGGTTACATGCCTTTTTACGATGATTTTTAAAAAAGTCACTTTTGGTCGGTTCTTCACATATCCGATTTTTGGCCGGAAAATCCAACCTAAAGAACCTAAATTTTTATTTCTTCAAGATATCGAATTTTGGCCTTCACTATCATTCTCAAGTCGCATATTCTACCCCTGAAAATACCGGTTACATGCCTTTTTTAGATGATTTTTAAAAAAGTCACTTTTAGTCGGTTCTTCGCAGATCCGATTTTTGGCCGGAAAATCCAACCTAAAGAACCTAAATTTTTATTTCTTCAAGATATCGAATTTTGGCCTTCACTATCATTCTCAAGTCGCATATTCTACCCCTGAAAATACCGGTTTCATGCCTTTTTACGATGATTTTTAAAAAAGTCACTTTTGGTCGGTTCTTCACATATCCGATTTTTGGCCGGAAAATCCAACCTAAAGAACCTAAATTTTTATTTCTTCAAGATATCGAATTTTGGCCTTCACTATCATTCTCAAGTCGCATATTCTACCCCTGAAAACACCGGTTACATGCCTTTTTTAGATGATTTTTAAAAAAGTCACTTTTAGTCGGTTCTTCGCAGATCCGATTTTTGGCCGGAAAATCCAACCTAAAGAACCTAAATTTTTATTTCTTCAAAATATCGAATTTTGGCCTTCACTATCATTCTCAAGTCGCATATTCTACCCCTGAAAACACCGGTTACATGCCTTTTTACGATGATTTTTAAAAAAGTCACTTTTGGTCGGTTCTGCACATATCCGATTTTTGGCCGGAAAATCCAACCTAAAGAACCTAAATTTTTATTTCTTCAAGATATCGAATTTTGGCCTTCACTATCATTCTCAAGTCGCATATTCTACCCCTGAAAACACCGGTTACATGCCTTTTTTAGATGATTTTTAAAAAAGTCACTTTTAGTCGGTTCTTCGCAGATCCGATTTTTGGCCGGAAAATCCAACCGAAAGAACCTAAATTTTTATTTCTTCAAGATATCGAATTTTGGCCTCCACTATCATTCTCAAGTCGCATATTCTACCCCTGAAAATACCGGTTTCATGCCTTTTTACGATGATTTTTAAAAAAGTCACTTTTGGTCGGTTCTGCACATATCCGATTTTTGGCCGGAAAATCCAACCTAAAGAACCTAAATTTTTATTTCTTCAAGATATCGAATTTTGGCCTTCACTATCATTCTCAAGTCGCATATTCTACCCCTGAAAACACCGGTTACATGCCTTTTTTAGATGATTTTTAAAAAAGTCACTTTTAGTCGGTTCTTCGCAGATCCGATTTTTGGCCGGAAAATCCAACCGAAAGAACCTAAATTTTTATTTCTTCAAGATATCGAATTTTGGCCTCCACTATCATTCTCAAGTCGCATATTCTACCCCTGAAAATACCGGTTTCATGCCTTTTTACGATGATTTTTAAAAAAGTCACTTTTGGTCGGTTCTTCACAGATCCGATTTTTGGCCGCAAAATCCAACCTAAAGAACCTAAATTTTTATTTCTTCAAGATATCGGATTTTGGCCTTCACTATCATTCTCAAGTCGCATATTCTACCCCTGAAAATACCGGTTTCATGCCTTTTTACGATGATTTTTAAAAAAGTCACTTTTGGTCGGTTCTTCACAGATCCGATTTTTGGCCGGAAAATCCAACCTAAAGAACCTAAATTTTTATTTCTTCAAAATATCGAATTTTGGCCTTCACTATCATTCTCAAGTCGCATATTCTACCCCTGAAAACACCGGTTACATGCCTTTTTACGATGATTTTTAAAAAAGTCACTTTTGGTCGGTTCTTCACAAATCCGATTTTTGGCCGGAAAATCCAACCTAAAGAACCTAAATTTTTATTTCTTCAAGATATCGAATTTTGGCCTTCACTATCATTCTCAAGTCGCATATTCTACCCCTGAAAATACCGGTTACATGCCTTTTTACGATGATTTTTAAAAAAGTCACTTTTGGTCGGTTCTTCGCAGATCCGATTTTTGGCCGGAAAATCCAACCTAAAGAACCTAAATTTTTATTTCTTCAAGATATCGAATTTTGGCCTTCACTATCATTCTCAAGTCGCATATTCTACCCCTGAAAATACCGGTTACATGCCTTTTTACGATGATTTTAAAAAAAGTCACTTTTGGTCGGTTCTTCACAGATCCGATTTTTGGCCGGAAAATCCAACCTAAAGAACCTAAATTTTTATTTCTTCAAGATATCGAATTTTGGCCTTCACTATCATTCTCAAGTCGCATATTCTACCCGTGAAAATACCGGTTACATGCCTTTTTACGATGATTTTTAAAAAAGTCACTTTTGGTCGGTTCTTCACAGATCCGATTTTTGGCCGGAAAATCCAACCTAAAGAACCTAAATTTTTATTTCTTCAAAA
The DNA here is from genome assembly GCA_963970395.1 of Ephialtes manifestator. Taxonomy (NCBI): domain Eukaryota; kingdom Metazoa; phylum Arthropoda; class Insecta; order Hymenoptera; family Ichneumonidae; genus Ephialtes; species Ephialtes manifestator. Next base: position 21,547,023 of record OZ019982.1, on the reverse strand, counting down.
TATCGAATTTTGGCCTTCACTATCATTCTCAAGTCGCATATTCTACCCCTGAAAATACCGGTTACATGCCTTTTTACGATGATTTTTAAAAAAGTCACTTTTGGTCGGTTCTTCACAAATCCGATTTTTGGCCGGAAAATCCAACCTAAAGAACCTAAATTTTTATTTCTTCAAGATATCGAATTTTGGCCTTCACTATCATTCTCAAGTCGCATATTCTACCCCTGAAAACACCGGTTACATGCCTTTTTTAGATGATTTTTAAAAAAGTCACTTTTAGTCGGTTCTTCGCAGATCCGATTTTTGGCCGGAAATCCAACCTAAAGAACCTAAATTTTTATTTCTTCAAAATATCGAATTTTGGCCTTCACTATCATTCTCAAGTCGCATATTCTACCCCTGAAAATACCGGTTACATGCCTTTTTACGATGATTTTTAAAAAAGTCACTTTTGGTCGGTTCTTCGCAGATCCGATTTTTGGCTGGAAAATCCGACCTAAAGAACCTAAATTTTTATTTCTTCAAGATTTCGAATTTTGGCCTTCATTATCATTCTCAAGTCGTATATTCTACCCCTGAAAATACCGGTTACATGCCTTTTTACGATGATTTTTAAAAAAGTCACTTTTGGTCGGTTCTTCACAGATCCGATTTTTGGCCGGAAAATCCAACCTAAAGAACCTAAATTTTTATTTCTTCAAGATTTCGAATTTTGGCCTTCACTATCATTCTCAAGTCGCATATTCTACCCCTGAAAACACCGGTTACATGCCTTTTTACGATGATTTTTAAAAAAGTCACTTTTGGTCGGTTCTTCACAGATCCGATTTTTGGCCGGAAAATCCAACCTAAAGAACCTAAATTTTTATTTCTTCAAGATATCGAATTTTGGCCTTCACTATCATTCTCAAGTCGCATATTCTACCCCTGAAAATACCGGTTACATGCCTTTTTACGATGATTTTTAAAAAAGTCACTTTTGGTCGGTTCTTCACAGATCCGATTTTTGGCCGGAAAAACCAACCTACAGAACATAAATTTTTATTTCTTCAAGATATCGAATTTTGGCCTTCACTATCATTCTCAAGTCGCATATTCTACCCCTGAAAATACCGGTTTCATGCCTTTTTACGATGATTTTTAAAAAAGTCACTTTTAGTCGGTTCTTCGCAGATCCGATTTTTGGCCGGAAAATCCAACCTAAAGAACCTAAATTTTTATTTCTTCAAAATATCGAATTTTGGCCTTCACTATCATTCTCAAGTCGCATATTCTACCCCTGAAAACACCGGTTACATGCCTTTTTACGATGATTTTTAAAAAAGTCACTTTTGGTCGGTTCTGCACATATCCGATTTTTGGCCGGAAAATCCAACCTAAAGAACCTAAATTTTTATTTCTTCAAGATATCGAATTTTGGCCTTCACTATCATTCTCAAGTCGCATATTCTACCCCTGAAAATACCGGTTTCATGCCTTTTTACGATGATTTTTAAAAAAGTCACTTTTGGTCGGTTCTTCACAGATCCGATTTTTGGCCGGAAAATCCAACCGAAAGAACCTAAATTTTTATTTCTTCAAGATATCGAATTTTGGCCTCCACTATCATTCTCAAGTCGCATATTCTACCCCTGAAAATACCGGTTTCATGCCTTTTTACGATGATTTTTAAAAAAGTCACTTTTGGTCGGTTCTTCGCAGATCCGATTTTTGGCCGCAAAATCCAACCTAAAGAACCTAAATTTTTATTTCTTCAAGATATCGGATTTTGGCCTTCACTATCATTCTCAAGTCGCATATTCTACCCCTGAAAATACCGGTTTCATGCCTTTTTACGATGATTTTTAAAAAAGTCACTTTTGGTCGGTTCTTCACAGATCCGATTTTTGGCCGGAAAATCCAACCTAAAGAACCTAAATTTTTATTTCTTCAAAATATCGAATTTTGGCCTTCACTATCATTCTCAAGTCGCATATTCTACCCCTGAAAACACCGGTTACATGCCTTTTTTAGATGATTTTTAAAAAAGTCACTTTTAGTCGGTTCTTCGCAGATCCGATTTTTGGCCGGAAATCCAACCTAAAGAACCTAAATTTTTATTTCTTCAAAATATCGAATTTTGGCCTTCACTATCATTCTCAAGTCGCATATTCTACCCCTGAAAATACCGGTTACATGCCTTTTTACGATGATTTTTAAAAAAGTCACTTTTGGTCGGTTCTTCGCAGATCCGATTTTTGGCCGGAAAATCCAACCTAAAGAACCTAAATTTTTATTTCTTCAAGATATCGAATTTTGGCCTTCACTATCATTCTCAAGTCGCATATTCTACCCCTGAAAATACCGGTTACATGCCTTTTTACGATGATTTTAAAAAAAGTCACTTTTGGTCGGTTCTTCACAGATCCGATTTTTGGCCGGAAAATCCAACCTAAAGAACCTAAATTTTTATTTCTTCAAGATATCGAATTTTGGCCTTCACTATCATTCTCAAGTCGCATATTCTACCCGTGAAAATACCGGTTACATGCCTTTTTACGATGATTTTTAAAAAAGTCACTTTTGGTCGGTTCTTCACAGATCCGATTTTTGGCCGGAAAATCCAACCTAAAGAATCTAAATTTTTATTTCTTCAAAATATCGAATTTTGGCCTTCACTATCATTCTCAAGTCGCATATTCTACCCCTGAAAATACCGGTTACATGCCTTTTTACGATGATTTTTAAAAAAGTCACTTTTGGTCGGTTCTTCACAGATCCGATTTTTGGCCGGAAAATCCAACCTAAAGAACCTAAATTTTTATTTCTTCAAAATATCGAATTTTGGCCTTCACTATCATTCTCAAGTCGCATATTCTACCCCTGAAAATACCGGTTACATGCCTTTTTACGATGATTTTTAAAAAAGTCACTTTTGGTCGGTTCTTCACAAATCCGATTTTTGGCCGGAAAATCCAACCTAAAGAACCTAAATTTTTATTTCTTCAAAATATCGAATTTTGGCCTTCACTATCATTCTCAAGTCGCATATTCTACCCCTGAAAATACCGGTTACATGCCTTTTTACGATGATTTTTAAAAAAGTCACTTTTGGTCGGTTCTTCGCAGATCCGATTTTTGGCCGGAAAATCCAACCTAAAGAACCTAAATTTTTATTTCTTCAAGATATCGAATTTTGGCCTCCACTATCATTCTCAAGTCGCATATTCTACCCCTGAAAATACCGGTTACATGCCTTTTTACGATGATTTTTAAAAAAGTCACTTTTGGTCGGTTCTTCGCAGATCCGATTTTTGGCTGGAAAATCCGACCTAAAGAACCTAAATTTTTATTTCTTCAAGATTTCGAATTTTGGCCTTCATTATCATTCTCAAGTCGTATATTCTACCCCTGAAAATACCGGTTACATGCCTTTTTACGATGATTTTTAAAAAAGTCACTTTTGGTCGGTTCTTCACAGATCCGATTTTTGGCCGGAAAATCCAACCTAAAGAACCTAAATTTTTATTTCTTCAAGATTTCGAATTTTGGCCTTCACTATCATTCTCAAGTCGCATATTCTACCCCTGAAAACACCGGTTACATGCCTTTTTACGATGATTTTTAAAAAGTCACTTTTGGTCGGTTCTTCACAGATCCGATTTTTGGCCGGAAAATCCAACCTAAAGAACCTAAATTTTTATTTCTTCAAGATATCGAATTTTGGCCTTCACTATCATTCTCAAGTCGCATATTCTACCCCTGAAAATACCGGTTACATGCCTTTTTACGATGATTTTTAAAAAAGTCACTTTTGTTCGGTTCTTCACAGATCCGATTTTTGGCCGGAAAATCCAACCTAAAGAACCTAAATTTTTATTTCTTCAAGATATCGAATTTTGGCCTTCACTATCATTCTCAAGTCGCATATTCTACCCGTGAAAATACCGGTTACATGCCTTTTTACGATGATTTTTAAAAAAGTCACTTTTGGTCGGTTCTTCACAGATCCGATTTTTGGCCGGAAAATTCAACCTAAAGAACCTAAATTTTTATTTCTTCAAAATATCGAATTTTGGCCTTCACTATCATTCTCAAGTCGCATATTCTACCCCTGAAAATACCGGTTACATGCCTTTTTACGATGATTTTTAAAAAAGTCACTTTTGCTCGGTTCTTCACAAATCCGATTTTTGGCCGGAAAATCCAACCTAAAGAACCTAAATTTTTATTTCTTCAAGATATCGAATTTTGGCCTTCACTATCATTCTCAAGTCGCATATTCTACCCGTGAAAATACCGGTTACATGCCTTTTTACGATGATTTTTAAAAAAGTCACTTTTGGTCGGTTCTTCACAGATCCGATTTTTGGCCGGAAAATCCAACCTAAAGAATCTAAATTTTTATTTCTTCAAAATATCGAATTTTGGCCTTCACTATCATTCTCAAGTCGCATATTCTACCCCTGAAAATACCGGTTACATGCCTTTTTACGATGATTTTTAAAAAAGTCACTTTTGGTCGGTTCTTCACAGATCCGATTTTTGGCCGGAAAATCCAACCTAAAGAACCTAAATTTTTATTTCTTCAAAATATCGAATTTTGGCCTTCACTATCATTCTCAAGTCGCATATTCTACCCCTGAAAATACCGGTTACATGCCTTTTTACGATGATTTTTAAAAAAGTCACTTTTGGTCGGTTCTTCACAAATCCGATTTTTGGCCGGAAAATCCAACCTAAAGAACCTAAATTTTTATTTCTTCAAAATATCGAATTTTGGCCTTCACTATCATTCTCAAGTCGCATATTCTACCCCTGAAAATACCGGTTACATGCCTTTTTACGATGATTTTTAAAAAAGTCACTTTTGGTCGGTTCTTCGCAGATCCGATTTTTGGCCGGAAAATCCAACCTAAAGAACCTAAATTTTTATTTCTTCAAGATATCGAATTTTGGCCTCCACTATCATTCTCAAGTCGCATATTCTACCCCTGAAAATACCGGTTACATGCCTTTTTACGATGATTTTTAAAAAAGTCACTTTTGGTCGGTTCTTCGCAGATCCGATTTTTGGCTGGAAAATCCGACCTAAAGAACCTAAATTTTTATTTCTTCAAGATTTCGAATTTTGGCCTTCATTATCATTCTCAAGTCGTATATTCTACCCCTGAAAATACCGGTTACATGCCTTTTTACGATGATTTTTAAAAAAGTCACTTTTGGTCGGTTCTTCACAGATCCGATTTTTGGCCGGAAAATCCAACCTAAAGAACCTAAATTTTTATTTCTTCAAGATTTCGAATTTTGGCCTTCACTATCATTCTCAAGTCGCATATTCTACCCCTGAAAACACCGGTTACATGCCTTTTTACGATGATTTTTAAAAAAGTCACTTTTGGTCGGTTCTTCACAGATCCGATTTTTGGCCGGAAAATCCAACCTAAAGAACCTAAATTTTTATTTCTTCAAGATATCGAATTTTGGCCTTCACTATCATTCTCAAGTCGCATATTCTACCCCTGAAAATACCGGTTACATGCCTTTTTACGATGATTTTTAAAAAAGTCACTTTTGGTCGGTTCTTCACAGATCCGATTTTTGGCCGGAAAATCCAACCTAAAGAACCTAAATTTTTATTTCTTCAAGATATCGAATTTTGGCCTTCACTATCATTCTCAAGTCGCATATTCTACCCGTGAAAATACCGGTTACATGCCTTTTTACGATGATTTTTAAAAAAGTCACTTTTGGTCGGTTCTTCACAGATCCGATTTTTGGCCGGAAAATCCAACCTAAAGAACCTAAATTTTTATTTCTTCAAAATATCGAATTTTGGCCTTCACTATCATTCTCAAGTCGCATATTCTACCCCTGAAAATACCGGTTACATGCCTTTTTACGATGATTTTTAAAAAAGTCACTTTTGGTCGGTTCTTCACAAATCCGATTTTTGGCCGGAAAATCCAACCTAAAGAACCTAAATTTTTATTTCTTCAAGATATCGAATTTTGGCCTTCACTATCATTCTCAAGTCGCATATTCTACCCGTGAAAATACCGGTTACATGCCTTTTTACGATGATTTTTAAAAAAGTCACTTTTGGTCGGTTCTTCACAGATCCGATTTTTGGCCGGAAAATCCAACCTAAAGAATCTAAATTTTTATTTCTTCAAAATATCGAATTTTGGCCTTCACTATCATTCTCAAGTCGCATATTCTACCCCTGAAAATACCGGTTACATGCCTTTTTACGATGATTTTTAAAAAAGTCACTTTTGGTCGGTTCTTCACAAATCCGATTTTTGGCCGGAAAATCCAACCTAAAGAACCTAAATTTTTATTTCTTCAAAATATCGAATTTTGGCCTTCACTATCATTCTCAAGTCGCATATTCTACCCCTGAAAATACCGGTTACATGCCTTTTTACGATGATTTTTAAAAAAGTCACTTTTGGTCGGTTCTTCGCAGATCCGATTTTTGGCCGGAAAATCCAACCTAAAGAACCTAAATTTTTATTTCTTCAAGATATCGAATTTTGGCCTCCACTATCATTCTCAAGTCGCATATTCTACCCCTGAAAATACCGGTTACATGCCTTTTTACGATGATTTTTAAAAAAGTCACTTTTGGTCGGTTCTTCGCAGATCCGATTTTTGGCTGGAAAATCCGACCTAAAGAACCTAAATTTTTATTTCTTCAAGATTTCGAATTTTGGCCTTCATTATCATTCTCAAGTCGTATATTCTACCCCTGAAAATACCGGTTACATGCCTTTTTACGATGATTTTTAAAAAAGTCACTTTTGGTCGGTTCTTCACAGATCCGATTTTTGGCCGGAAAATCCAACCTAAAGAACCTAAATTTTTATTTCTTCAAGATTTCGAATTTTGGCCTTCACTATCATTCTCAAGTCGCATATTCTACCCCTGAAAACACCGGTTACATGCCTTTTTACGATGATTTTTAAAAAAGTCACTTTTGGTCGGTTCTTCACAGATCCGATTTTTGGCCGGAAAATCCAACCTAAAGAACCTAAATTTTTATTTCTTCAAGATATCGAATTTTGGCCTTCACTATCATTCTCAAGTCGCATATTCTACCCCTGAAAATACCGGTTACATGCCTTTTTACGATGATTTTTAAAAAAGTCACTTTTGGTCGGTTCTTCACAGATCCGATTTTTGGCCGGAAAATCCAACCTAAAGAACCTAAATTTTTATTTCTTCAAAATATCGAATTTTGGCCTTCACTATCATTCTCAAGTCGCATATTCTACCCCTGAAAATACCGGTTACATGCCTTTTTACGATGATTTTTAAAAAAGTCACTTTTGGTCGGTTCTTCACAAATCCGATTTTTGGCCGGAAAATCCAACCTAAAGAACCTAAATTTTTATTTCTTCAAAATATCGAATTTTGGCCTTCACTATCATTCTCAAGTCGCATATTCTACCCCTGAAAATACCGGTTACATGCCTTTTTACGATGATTTTTAAAAAAGTCACTTTTGGTCGGTTCTTCGCAGATCCGATTTTTGGCCGGAAAATCCAACCTAAAGAACCTAAATTTTTATTTCTTCAAGATATCGAATTTTGGCCTCCACTATCATTCTCAAGTCGCATATTCTACCCCTGAAAATACCGGTTACATGCCTTTTTACGATGATTTTTAAAAAAGTCACTTTTGGTCGGTTCTTCGCAGATCCGATTTTTGGCTGGAAAATCCGACCTAAAGAACCTAAATTTTTATTTCTTCAAGATTTCGAATTTTGGCCTTCATTATCATTCTCAAGTCGTATATTCTACCCCTGAAAATACCGGTTACATGCCTTTTTACGATGATTTTTAAAAAAGTCACTTTTGGTCGGTTCTTCACAGATCCGATTTTTGGCCGGAAAATCCAACCTAAAGAACCTAAATTTTTATTTCTTCAAGATTTCGAATTTTGGCCTTCACTATCATTCTCAAGTCGCATATTCTACCCCTGAAAACACCGGTTACATGCCTTTTTACGATGATTTTTAAAAAAGTCACTTTTGGTCGGTTCTTCACAGATCCGATTTTTGGCCGGAAAATCCAACCTAAAGAACCTAAATTTTTATTTCTTCAAGATATCGAATTTTGGCCTTCACTATCATTCTCAAGTCGCATATTCTACCCCTGAAAATACCGGTTACATGCCTTTTTACGATGATTTTTAAAAAAGTCACTTTTGGTCGGTTCTTCACAGATCCGATTTTTGGCCGGAAAATCCAACCTAAAGAACCTAAATTTTTATTTCTTCAAGATATCGAATTTTGGCCTTCACTATCATTCTCAAGTCGCATATTCTACCCGTGAAAATACCGGTTACATGCCTTTTTACGATGATTTTTAAAAAAGTCACTTTTGGTCGGTTCTTCACAGATCCGATTTTTGGCCGGAAAATCCAACCTAAAGAACCTAAATTTTTATTTCTTCAAAATATCGAATTTTGGCCTTCACTATCATTCTCAAGTCGCATATTCTACCCCTGAAAATACCGGTTACATGCCTTTTTACGATGATTTTTAAAAAAGTCACTTTTGGTCGGTTCTTCACAAATCCGATTTTTGGCCGGAAAATCCAACCTAAAGAACCTAAATTTTTATTTCTTCAAGATATCGAATTTTGGCCTTCACTATCATTCTCAAGTCGCATATTCTACCCCTGAAAACACCGGTTACATGCCTTTTTTAGATGATTTTTAAAAAAGTCACTTTTAGTCGGTTCTTCGCAGATCCGATTTTTGGCCGGAAATCCAACCTAAAGAACCTAAATTTTTATTTCTTCAAAATATCGAATTTTGGCCTTCACTATCATTCTCAAGTCGCATATTCTACCCCTGAAAATACCGGTTACATGCCTTTTTACGATGATTTTTAAAAAAGTCACTTTTGGTCGGTTCTTCACAGATCCGATTTTTGGCCGGAAAATCCAACCTAAAGAACCTAAATTTTTATTTCTTCAAAATATCGAATTTTGGCCTTCACTATCATTCTCAAGTCGCATATTCTACCCGTGAAAATACCGGTTACATGCCTTTTTACGATGATTTTTAAAAAAGTCACTTTTGGTCGGTTCTTCACAGATCCGATTTTTGGCCGGAAAATCCAACCTAAAGAACCTAAATTTTTATTTCTTCAAAATATCGAATTTTGGCCTTCACTATCATTCTCAAGTCGCATATTCTACCCCTGAAAATACCGGTTACATGCCTTTTTACAATGATTTTTAAAAAAGTCACTTTTGGTCGGTTCTTCACAGATCCGATTTTTGACCGGAAAATCCAACCTAAAGAACCTAAATTTTTATTTCTTCAAGATATCGAATTTTGGCCTTCACTATCATTCTCAAGTCGCATATTCTACCCCTGAAAACACCGGTTTCATGCCTTTTTACGATGATTTTTAAAAAAGTCACTTTTGGTCGGTTCTTCACAGATCCGATTTTTGGCCGCAAAATCCAACCGAAAGAACCTAAATTTTTATTTCTTCAAGATATCGAATTTTGGCCTTCACTATCATTCTCAAGTCGCATATTCTACCCCTGAAAATACCGGTTTCATGCCTTTTTACGATGATTTTTAAAAAAGTCACTTTTGGTCGTTTCTTCACAGATCCGATTTTTGGCCGGAAAATCCAACCTAAAGAACCTAAATTTTTATTTCTTCAAGATATCGAATTTTGACCTTCACTATCATTCTCAAGTCGCATATTCTACCCCTGAAAACACCGGTTACATGCCTTTTTACGACGATTTTTAAAAAAGTCACTTTTGGTCGTTTCTTCACAGATCCGATTTTTGGCCGGAAAATCCAACCTAAAGAACCTAAATTTTTATTTCTTCAAGATATCGAATTTTGACCTTCACTATCATTCTCAAGTCGCATATTCTACCCCTGAAAACACCGGTTACATGCCTTTTTACGACGATTTTTAAAAAAGTCACTTTTGGTCGGTTCTTCACAGATCCGATTTTTGGCCGGAAAATCCAACCTAAAGAACCTAAATTTTTATTTCTTCAAAATATCGAATTTTGGCCTTCACTATCATTCTCAAGTCGCATATTCTACCCCTGAAAACACCGGTTTCATGCCTTTTTACGATGATTTTTAAAAAAGTCACTTTTGGTCGGTTCTTCACAGATCCGATTTTTGACCGGAAAATCCAACCTAAAGAACCTAAATTTTTATTTCTTCAAGATATCGAATTTTGACCTTCACTATCATTCTCAAGTCGCATATTCTACCCCTGAAAACACCGGTTACATGCCTTTTTACGACGATTTTTAAAAAAGTCACTTTTGGTCGGTTCTTCACAGATCCGATTTTTGGCCGGAAAATCCAACCTAAAGAACCTAAATTTTTATTTCTTCAAAATATCGAATTTTGGCCTTCACTATCATTCTCAAGTCGCATATTCTACCCCTGAAAACACCGGTTTCATGCCTTTTTACGATGATTTTTAAAAAAGTCACTTTTGGTCGGTTCTTCACAGATCCGATTTTTGGCCGGAAAATCCAACCTAAAGAACCTAAATTTTTATTTCTTCAAAATATCGAATTTTGGCCTTCACTATCATTCTCAAGTCGCATATTCTACCCCTGAAAACACCGGTTTCATGCCTTTTTACGATGATTTTTAAAAAAGTCACTTTTGGTCGGTTCTTCACAGATCCGATTTTTGACCGGAAAATCCAACCTAAAGAACCTAAATTTTTATTTCTTCAAGATATCGAATTTTGTCCTTCACTATCATTCTCAAGTCGCATATTCTACCCCTGAAAACACCGGTTACATGCCTTTTTACGACGATTTTTAAAAAAGTCACTTTTGGTCGGTTCTTCACAGATCCGATTTTTGGCCGGAAAATCCAACCTAAAGAACCTAAATTTTTATTTCTTCAAAATATCGAATTTTGGCCTTCACTATCATTCTCAAGTCGCATATTCTACCCCTGAAAACACCGGTTTCATGCCTTTTTACGATGATTTTTAAAAAAGTCACTTTTGGTCGGTTCTGCACATATCCGATTTTTGGCCGGAAAATCCAACCTAAAGAACCTAAATTTTTATTTCTTCAAAATATCGAATTTTGGCCTTCACTATCATTCTCAAGTCGCATATTCTACCCCTGAAAACACCGGTTACATGCCTTTTTACGATGATTTTTAAAAAAGTCACTTTTGGTCGGTTCTGCACATATCCGATTTTTGGCCGGAAAATCCAACCTAAAGAACCTAAATTTTTATTTCTTCAAGATATCGAATTTTGGCCTTCACTATCATTCTCAAGTCGCATATTCTACCCCTGAAAACACCGGTTACATGCCTTTTTTAGATGATTTTTAAAAAAGTCACTTTTAGTCGGTTCTTCGCAGATCCGATTTTTGGCCGGAAAATCCAACCGAAAGAACCTAAATTTTTATTTCTTCAAGATATCGAATTTTGGCCTCCACTATCATTCTCAAGTCGCATATTCTACCCCTGAAAATACCGGTTTCATGCCTTTTTACGATGATTTTTAAAAAAGTCACTTTTGGTCGGTTCTGCACATATCCGATTTTTGGCCGGAAAATCCAACCTAAAGAACCTAAATTTTTATTTCTTCAAGATATCGAATTTTGGCCTTCACTATCATTCTCAAGTCGCATATTCTACCCCTGAAAACACCGGTTACATGCCTTTTTTAGATGATTTTTAAAAAAGTCACTTTTAGTCGGTTCTTCGCAGATCCGATTTTTGGCCGGAAAATCCAACCGAAAGAACCTAAATTTTTATTTCTTCAAGATATCGAATTTTGGCCTCCACTATCATTCTCAAGTCGCATATTCTACCCCTGAAAATACCGGTTTCATGCCTTTTTACGATGATTTTTAAAAAAGTCACTTTTGGTCGGTTCTTCACAGATCCGATTTTTGGCCGCAAAATCCAACCTAAAGAACCTAAATTTTTATTTCTTCAAGATATCGGATTTTGGCCTTCACTATCATTCTCAAGTCGCATATTCTACCCCTGAAAATACCGGTTTCATGCCTTTTTACGATGATTTTTAAAAAAGTCACTTTTGGTCGGTTCTTCACAGATCCGATTTTTGGCCGGAAAATCCAACCTAAAGAACCTAAATTTTTATTTCTTCAAAATATCGAATTTTGGCCTTCACTATCATTCTCAAGTCGCATATTCTACCCCTGAAAACACCGGTTACATGCCTTTTTACGATGATTTTTAAAAAAGTCACTTTTGGTCGGTTCTTCACAAATCCGATTTTTGGCCGGAAAATCCAACCTAAAGAACCTAAATTTTTATTTCTTCAAGATATCGAATTTTGGCCTTCACTATCATTCTCAAGTCGCATATTCTACCCCTGAAAATACCGGTTACATGCCTTTTTACGATGATTTTTAAAAAAGTCACTTTTGGTCGGTTCTTCGCAGATCCGATTTTTGGCCGGAAAATCCAACCTAAAGAACCTAAATTTTTATTTCTTCAAGATATCGAATTTTGGCCTTCACTATCATTCTCAAGTCGCATATTCTACCCCTGAAAATACCGGTTACATGCCTTTTTACGATGATTTTAAAAAAAGTCACTTTTGGTCGGTTCTTCACAGATCCGATTTTTGGCCGGAAAATCCAACCTAAAGAACCTAAATTTTTATTTCTTCAAGATATCGAATTTTGGCCTTCACTATCATTCTCAAGTCGCATATTCTACCCGTGAAAATACCGGTTACATGCCTTTTTACGATGATTTTTAAAAAAGTCACTTTTGGTCGGTTCTTCACAGATCCGATTTTTGGCCGGAAAATCCAACCTAAAGAACCTAAATTTTTATTTCTTCAAAATATCGAATTTTGGCCTTCACTATCATTCTCAAGTCGCATATTCTACCCCTGAAAATACCGGTTACATGCCTTTTTACGATGATTTTTAAAAAAGTCACTTTTGGTCGGTTCTTCACAAATCCGATTTTTGGCCGGAAAATCCAACCTAAAGAACCTAAATTTTTATTTCTTCAAGATATCGAATTTTGGCCTTCACTATCATTCTCAAGTCGCATATTCTACCCCTGAAAACACCGGTTACATGCCTTTTTTAGATGATTTTTAAAAAAGTCACTTTTAGTCGGTTCTTCGCAGATCCGATTTTTGGCCGGAAATCCAACCTAAAGAACCTAAATTTTTATTTCTTCAAAATATCGAATTTTGGCCTTCACTATCATTCTCAAGTCGCATATTCTACCCCTGAAAATACCGGTTACATGCCTTTTTACGATGATTTTTAAAAAAGTCACTTTTGGTCGGTTCTTCGCAGATCCGATTTTTGGCTGGAAAATCCGACCTAAAGAACCTAAATTTTTATTTCTTCAAGATTTCGAATTTTGGCCTTCATTATCATTCTCAAGTCGTATATTCTACCCCTGAAAATACCGGTTACATGCCTTTTTACGATGATTTTTAAAAAAGTCACTTTTGGTCGGTTCTTCACAGATCCGATTTTTGGCCGGAAAATCCAACCTAAAGAACCTAAATTTTTATTTCTTCAAGATTTCGAATTTTGGCCTTCACTATCATTCTCAAGTCGCATATTCTACCCCTGAAAACACCGGTTACATGCCTTTTTACGATGATTTTTAAAAAAGTCACTTTTGGTCGGTTCTTCACAGATCCGATTTTTGGCCGGAAAATCCAACCTAAAGAACCTAAATTTTTATTTCTTCAAGATATCGAATTTTGGCCTTCACTATCATTCTCAAGTCGCATATTCTACCCCTGAAAATACCGGTTACATGCCTTTTTACGATGATTTTTAAAAAAGTCACTTTTGGTCGGTTCTTCACAGATCCGATTTTTGGCCGGAAAAACCAACCTACAGAACATAAATTTTTATTTCTTCAAGATATCGAATTTTGGCCTTCACTATCATTCTCAAGTCGCATATTCTACCCCTGAAAATACCGGTTTCATGCCTTTTTACGATGATTTTTAAAAAAGTCACTTTTAGTCGGTTCTTCGCAGATCCGATTTTTGGCCGGAAAATCCAACCTAAAGAACCTAAATTTTTATTTCTTCAAAATATCGAATTTTGGCCTTCACTATCATTCTCAAGTCGCATATTCTACCCCTGAAAACACCGGTTACATGCCTTTTTACGATGATTTTTAAAAAAGTCACTTTTGGTCGGTTCTGCACATATCCGATTTTTGGCCGGAAAATCCAACCTAAAGAACCTAAATTTTTATTTCTTCAAGATATCGAATTTTGGCCTTCACTATCATTCTCAAGTCGCATATTCTACCCCTGAAAATACCGGTTTCATGCCTTTTTACGATGATTTTTAAAAAAGTCACTTTTGGTCGGTTCTTCACAGATCCGATTTTTGGCCGGAAAATCCAACCGAAAGAACCTAAATTTTTATTTCTTCAAGATATCGAATTTTGGCCTCCACTATCATTCTCAAGTCGCATATTCTACCCCTGAAAATACCGGTTTCATGCCTTTTTACGATGATTTTTAAAAAAGTCACTTTTGGTCGGTTCTTCGCAGATCCGATTTTTGGCCGCAAAATCCAACCTAAAGAACCTAAATTTTTATTTCTTCAAGATATCGGATTTTGGCCTTCACTATCATTCTCAAGTCGCATATTCTACCCCTGAAAATACCGGTTTCATGCCTTTTTACGATGATTTTTAAAAAAGTCACTTTTGGTCGGTTCTTCACAGATCCGATTTTTGGCCGGAAAATCCAACCTAAAGAACCTAAATTTTTATTTCTTCAAAATATCGAATTTTGGCCTTCACTATCATTCTCAAGTCGCATATTCTACCCCTGAAAATACCGGTTACATGCCTTTTTACGATGATTTTTAAAAAAGTCACTTTTGGTCGGTTCTTCGCAGATCCGATTTTTGGCCGGAAAATCCAACCTAAAGAACCTAAATTTTTATTTCTTCAAGATATCGAATTTTGGCCTTCACTATCATTCTCAAGTCGCATATTCTACCCCTGAAAATACCGGTTACATGCCTTTTTACGATGATTTTAAAAAAAGTCACTTTTGGTCGGTTCTTCACAGATCCGATTTTTGGCCGGAAAATCCAACCTAAAGAACCTAAATTTTTATTTCTTCAAGATATCGAATTTTGGCCTTCACTATCATTCTCAAGTCGCATATTCTACCCGTGAAAATACCGGTTACATGCCTTTTTACGATGATTTTTAAAAAAGTCACTTTTGGTCGGTTCTTCACAGATCCGATTTTTGGCCGGAAAATCCAACCTAAAGAATCTAAATTTTTATTTCTTCAAAATATCGAATTTTGGCCTTCACTATCATTCTCAAGTCGCATATTCTACCCCTGAAAATACCGGTTACATGCCTTTTTACGATGATTTTTAAAAAAGTCACTTTTGGTCGGTTCTTCACAGATCCGATTTTTGGCCGGAAAATCCAACCTAAAGAACCTAAATTTTTATTTCTTCAAAATATCGAATTTTGGCCTTCACTATCATTCTCAAGTCGCATATTCTACCCCTGAAAATACCGGTTACATGCCTTTTTACGATGATTTTTAAAAAAGTCACTTTTGGTCGGTTCTTCACAAATCCGATTTTTGGCCGGAAAATCCAACCTAAAGAACCTAAATTTTTATTTCTTCAAAATATCGAATTTTGGCCTTCACTATCATTCTCAAGTCGCATATTCTACCCCTGAAAATACCGGTTACATGCCTTTTTACGATGATTTTTAAAAAAGTCACTTTTGGTCGGTTCTTCGCAGATCCGATTTTTGGCCGGAAAATCCAACCTAAAGAACCTAAATTTTTATTTCTTCAAGATATCGAATTTTGGCCTCCACTATCATTCTCAAGTCGCATATTCTATCCCTGAAAATACCGGTTACATGCCTTTTTACGATGATTTTTAAAAAAGTCACTTTTGGTCGGTTCTTCGCAGATCCGATTTTTGGCTGGAAAATCCGACCTAAAGAACCTAAATTTTTATTTCTTCAAGATTTCGAATTTTGGCCTTCATTATCATTCTCAAGTCGTATATTCTACCCCTGAAAATACCGGTTACATGCCTTTTTACGATGATTTTTAAAAAAGTCACTTTTGGTCGGTTCTTCACAGATCCGATTTTTGGCCGGAAAATCCAACCTAAAGAACCTAAATTTTTATTTCTTCAAGATTTCGAATTTTGGCCTTCACTATCATTCTCAAGTCGCATATTCTACCCCTGAAAACACCGGTTACATGCCTTTTTACGATGATTTTTAAAAAAGTCACTTTTGGTCGGTTCTTCACAGATCCGATTTTTGGCCGGAAAATCCAACCTAAAGAACCTAAATTTTTATTTCTTCAAGATATCGAATTTTGGCCTTCACTATCATTCTCAAGTCGCATATTCTACCCCTGAAAATACCGGTTACATGCCTTTTTACGATGATTTTTAAAAAAGTCACTTTTGTTCGGTTCTTCACAGATCCGATTTTTGGCCGGAAAATCCAACCTAAAGAACCTAAATTTTTATTTCTTCAAGATATCGAATTTTGGCCTTCACTATCATTCTCAAGTCGCATATTCTACCCGTGAAAATACCGGTTACATGCCTTTTTACGATGATTTTTAAAAAAGTCACTTTTGGTCGGTTCTTCACAGATCCGATTTTTGGCCGGAAAATCCAACCTAAAGAACCTAAATTTTTATTTCTTCAAAATATCGAATTTTGGCCTTCACTATCATTCTCAAGTCGCATATTCTACCCCTGAAAATACCGGTTACATGCCTTTTTACGATGATTTTTAAAAAAGTCACTTTTGCTCGGTTCTTCACAAATCCGATTTTTGGCCGGAAAATCCAACCTAAAGAACCTAAATTTTTATTTCTTCAAGATATCGAATTTTGGCCTTCACTATCATTCTCAAGTCGCATATTCTACCCGTGAAAATACCGGTTACATGCCTTTTTACGATGATTTTTAAAAAAGTCACTTTTGGTCGGTTCTTCACAGATCCGATTTTTGGCCGGAAAATCCAACCTAAAGAATCTAAATTTTTATTTCTTCAAAATATCGAATTTTGGCCTTCACTATCATTCTCAAGTCGCATATTCTACCCCTGAAAATACCGGTTACATGCCTTTTTACGATGATTTTTAAAAAAGTCACTTTTGGTCGGTTCTTCACAGATCCGATTTTTGGCCGGAAAATCCAACCTAAAGAACCTAAATTTTTATTTCTTCAAAATATCGAATTTTGGCCTTCACTATCATTCTCAAGTCGCATATTCTACCCCTGAAAATACCGGTTACATGCCTTTTTACGATGATTTTTAAAAAAGTCACTTTTGGTCGGTTCTTCACAAATCCGATTTTTGGCCGGAAAATCCAACCTAAAGAACCTAAATTTTTATTTCTTCAAAATATCGAATTTTGGCCTTCACTATCATTCTCAAGTCGCATATTCTACCCCTGAAAATACCGGTTACATGCCTTTTTACGATGATTTTTAAAAAAGTCACTTTTGGTCGGTTCTTCGCAGATCCGATTTTTGGCCGGAAAATCCAACCTAAAGAACCTAAATTTTTATTTCTTCAAGATATCGAATTTTGGCCTCCACTATCATTCTCAAGTCGCATATTCTACCCCTGAAAATACCGGTTACATGCCTTTTTACGATGATTTTTAAAAAAGTCACTTTTGGTCGGTTCTTCGCAGATCCGATTTTTGGCTGGAAAATCCGACCTAAAGAACCTAAATTTTTATTTCTTCAAGATTTCGAATTTTGGCCTTCATTATCATTCTCAAGTCGTATATTCTACCCCTGAAAATACCGGTTACATGCCTTTTTACGATGATTTTTAAAAAAGTCACTTTTGGTCGGTTCTTCACAGATCCGATTTTTGGCCGGAAAATCCAACCTAAAGAACCTAAATTTTTATTTCTTCAAGATTTCGAATTTTGGCCTTCACTATCATTCTCAAGTCGCATATTCTACCCCTGAAAACACCGGTTACATGCCTTTTTACGATGATTTTTAAAAAAGTCACTTTTGGTCGGTTCTTCACAGATCCGATTTTTGGCCGGAAAATCCAACCTAAAGAACCTAAATTTTTATTTCTTCAAGATATCGAATTTTGGCCTTCACTATCATTCTCAAGTCGCATATTCTACCCCTGAAAATACCGGTTACATGCCTTTTTACGATGATTTTTAAAAAAGTCACTTTTGGTCGGTTCTTCGCAGATCCGATTTTTGGCCGGAAAATCCAACCTAAAGAACCTAAATTTTTATTTCTTCAAAATATCGAATTTTGGCCTTCACTATCATTCTCAAGCCGCATATTCTACCCCTGAAAACACAGGTTACATGCCTTTTTACGATGATTTTTAAAAAAGTCACTTTTGGTCGGTTCTTCACAGATCCGATTTTTGGCCGGAAAATCCAACCTAAAGAACCTAAATTTTTATTTCTTCAAAATATCGAATTTTGGCCTTCACTATCATTCTCAAGTCGCATATTCTACACCTGAAAACACCGGTTACATGCCTTTTTACGATGATTTTTAAAAAAGTCACTTTTGGTCGGTTCTTCACATATCCGATTTTTGGCCGGAAAATCCAACCTAAAGAACCTAAATTTTTATTTCTTCAAGATATCGAATTTTGGCCTTCACTATCATTCTCAAGTCGCATATTCTACCCCTGAAAATACCGGTTACATGCCTTTTTTAGATGATTTTTAAAAAAGTCACTTTTAGTCGGTTCTTCGCAGATCCGATTTTTGGCCGGAAAATCCAACCTAAAGAACCTAAATTTTTATTTCTTCAAGATATCGAATTTTGGCCTTCACTATCATTCTCAAGTCGCATATTCTACCCCTGAAAATACCGGTTTCATGCCTTTTTACGATGATTTTTAAAAAAGTCACTTTTGGTCGGTTCTTCACATATCCGATTTTTGGCCGGAAAATCCAACCTAAAGAACCTAAATTTTTATTTCTTCAAGATATCGAATTTTGGCCTCCACTATCATTCTCAAGTCGCATATTCTACCCCTGAAAATACCGGTTACATGCCTTTTTACGATGATTTTTAAAAAAGTCACTTTTGGTCGGTTCTTCACAAATCCGATTTTTGGCCGGAAAATCCAACCTAAAGAACCTAAATTTTTATTTCTTCAAAATATCGAATTTTGGCCTTCACTATCATTCTCAAGTCGCATATTCTACCCCTGAAAATACCGGTTACATGCCTTTTTACGATGATTTTTAAAAAAGTCACTTTTGGTCGGTTCTTCGCAGATCCGATTTTTGGCCGGAAAATCCAACCTAAAGAACCTAAATTTTTATTTCTTCAAGATATCGAATTTTGGCCTCCACTATCATTCTCAAGTCGCATATTCTACCCCTGAAAATACCGGTTACATGCCTTTTTACGATGATTTTTAAAAAAGTCACTTTTGGTCGGTTCTTCGCAGATCCGATTTTTGGCTGGAAAATCCGACCTAAAGAACCTAAATTTTTATTTCTTCAAGATTTCGAATTTTGGCCTTCATTATCATTCTCAAGTCGTATATTCTACCCCTGAAAATACCGGTTACATGCCTTTTTACGATGATTTTTAAAAAAGTCACTTTTGGTCGGTTCTTCACAGATCCGATTTTTGGCCGGAAAATCCAACCTAAAGAACCTAAATTTTTATTTCTTCAAGATTTCGAATTTTGGCCTTCACTATCATTCTCAAGTCGCATATTCTACCCCTGAAAACACCGGTTACATGCCTTTTTACGATGATTTTTAAAAAAGTCACTTTTGGTCGGTTCTTCACAGATCCGATTTTTGGCCGGAAAATCCAACCTAAAGAACCTAAATTTTTATTTCTTCAAGATATCGAATTTTGGCCTTCACTATCATTCTCAAGTCGCATATTCTACCCCTGAAAATACCGGTTACATGCCTTTTTACGATGATTTTTAAAAAAGTCACTTTTGGTCGGTTCTTCGCAGATCCGATTTTTGGCCGGAAAATCCAACCTAAAGAACCTAAATTTTTATTTCTTCAAAATATCGAATTTTGGCCTTCACTATCATTCTCAAGCCGCATATTCTACCCCTGAAAACACAGGTTACATGCCTTTTTACGATGATTTTTAAAAAAGTCACTTTTGGTCGGTTCTTCACAGATCCGATTTTTGGCCGGAAAATCCAACCTAAAGAACCTAAATTTTTATTTCTTCAAAATATCGAATTTTGGCCTTCACTATCATTCTCAAGTCGCATATTCTACACCTGAAAACACCGGTTACATGCCTTTTTACGATGATTTTTAAAAAAGTCACTTTTGGTCGGTTCTTCACATATCCGATTTTTGGCCGGAAAATCCAACCTAAAGAACCTAAATTTTTATTTCTTCAAGATATCGAATTTTGGCCTTCACTATCATTCTCAAGTCGCATATTCTACCCCTGAAAATACCGGTTACATGCCTTTTTTAGATGATTTTTAAAAAAGTCACTTTTAGTCGGTTCTTCGCAGATCCGATTTTTGGCCGGAAAATCCAACCTAAAGAACCTAAATTTTTATTTCTTCAAGATATCGAATTTTGGCCTTCACTATCATTCTCAAGTCGCATATTCTACCCCTGAAAATACCGGTTTCATGCCTTTTTACGATGATTTTTAAAAAAGTCACTTTTGGTCGGTTCTTCACATATCCGATTTTTGGCCGGAAAATCCAACCTAAAGAACCTAAATTTTTATTTCTTCAAGATATCGAATTTTGGCCTTCACTATCATTCTCAAGTCGCATATTCTACCCCTGAAAACACCGGTTACATGCCTTTTTTAGATGATTTTTAAAAAAGTCACTTTTAGTCGGTTCTTCGCAGATCCGATTTTTGGCCGGAAAATCCAACCTAAAGAACCTAAATTTTTATTTCTTCAAAATATCGAATTTTGGCCTTCACTATCATTCTCAAGTCGCATATTCTACCCCTGAAAACACCGGTTACATGCCTTTTTACGATGATTTTTAAAAAAGTCACTTTTGGTCGGTTCTGCACATATCCGATTTTTGGCCGGAAAATCCAACCTAAAGAACCTAAATTTTTATTTCTTCAAGATATCGAATTTTGGCCTTCACTATCATTCTCAAGTCGCATATTCTACCCCTGAAAACACCGGTTACATGCCTTTTTTAGATGATTTTTAAAAAAGTCACTTTTAGTCGGTTCTTCGCAGATCCGATTTTTGGCCGGAAAATCCAACCGAAAGAACCTAAATTTTTATTTCTTCAAGATATCGAATTTTGGCCTCCACTATCATTCTCAAGTCGCATATTCTACCCCTGAAAATACCGGTTTCATGCCTTTTTACGATGATTTTTAAAAAAGTCACTTTTGGTCGGTTCTGCACATATCCGATTTTTGGCCGGAAAATCCAACCTAAAGAACCTAAATTTTTATTTCTTCAAGATATCGAATTTTGGCCTTCACTATCATTCTCAAGTCGCATATTCTACCCCTGAAAACACCGGTTACATGCCTTTTTTAGATGATTTTTAAAAAAGTCACTTTTAGTCGGTTCTTCGCAGATCCGATTTTTGGCCGGAAAATCCAACCGAAAGAACCTAAATTTTTATTTCTTCAAGATATCGAATTTTGGCCTCCACTATCATTCTCAAGTCGCATATTCTACCCCTGAAAATACCGGTTTCATGCCTTTTTACGATGATTTTTAAAAAAGTCACTTTTGGTCGGTTCTTCACAGATCCGATTTTTGGCCGCAAAATCCAACCTAAAGAACCTAAATTTTTATTTCTTCAAGATATCGGATTTTGGCCTTCACTATCATTCTCAAGTCGCATATTCTACCCCTGAAAATACCGGTTTCATGCCTTTTTACGATGATTTTTAAAAAAGTCACTTTTGGTCGGTTCTTCACAGATCCGATTTTTGGCCGGAAAATCCAACCTAAAGAACCTAAATTTTTATTTCTTCAAAATATCGAATTTTGGCCTTCACTATCATTCTCAAGTCGCATATTCTACCCCTGAAAACACCGGTTACATGCCTTTTTACGATGATTTTTAAAAAAGTCACTTTTGGTCGGTTCTTCACAAATCCGATTTTTGGCCGGAAAATCCAACCTAAAGAACCTAAATTTTTATTTCTTCAAGATATCGAATTTTGGCCTTCACTATCATTCTCAAGTCGCATATTCTACCCCTGAAAATACCGGTTACATGCCTTTTTACGATGATTTTTAAAAAAGTCACTTTTGGTCGGTTCTTCGCAGATCCGATTTTTGGCCGGAAAATCCAACCTAAAGAACCTAAATTTTTATTTCTTCAAGATATCGAATTTTGGCCTTCACTATCATTCTCAAGTCGCATATTCTACCCCTGAAAATACCGGTTACATGCCTTTTTACGATGATTTTAAAAAAAGTCACTTTTGGTCGGTTCTTCACAGATCCGATTTTTGGCCGGAAAATCCAACCTAAAGAACCTAAATTTTTATTTCTTCAAGATATCGAATTTTGGCCTTCACTATCATTCTCAAGTCGCATATTCTACCCGTGAAAATACCGGTTACATGCCTTTTTACGATGATTTTTAAAAAAGTCACTTTTGGTCGGTTCTTCACAGATCCGATTTTTGGCCGGAAAATCCAACCTAAAGAACCTAAATTTTTATTTCTTCAAAATATCGAATTTTGGCCTTCACTATCATTCTCAAGTCGCATATTCTACCCCTGAAAATACCGGTTACATGCCTTTTTACGATGATTTTTAAAAAAGTCACTTTTGGTCGGTTCTTCACAGATCCGATTTTTGGCCGGAAAATCCAACCTAAAGAACCTAAATTTTTATTTCTTCAAGATTTCGAATTTTGGCCTTCACTATCATTCTCAAGTCGCATATTCTACCCCTGAAAACACCGGTTACATGCCTTTTTACGATGATTTTTAAAAAAGTCACTTTTGGTCGGTTCTTCACAGATCCGATTTTTGGCCGGAAAATCCAACCTAAAGAACCTAAATTTTTATTTCTTCAAGATATCGAATTTTGGCCTTCACTATCATTCTCAAGTCGCATATTCTACCCCTGAAAATACCGGTTACATGCCTTTTTACGATGATTTTTAAAAAAGTCACTTTTGGTCGGTTCTTCACAGATCCGATTTTTGGCCGGAAAAACCAACCTACAGAACATAAATTTTTATTTCTTCAAGATATCGAATTTTGGCCTTCACTATCATTCTCAAGTCGCATATTCTACCCCTGAAAATACCGGTTTCATGCCTTTTTACGATGATTTTTAAAAAAGTCACTTTTAGTCGGTTCTTCGCAGATCCGATTTTTGGCCGGAAAATCCAACCTAAAGAACCTAAATTTTTATTTCTTCAAAATATCGAATTTTGGCCTTCACTATCATTCTCAAGTCGCATATTCTACCCCTGAAAACACCGGTTACATGCCTTTTTACGATGATTTTTAAAAAAGTCACTTTTGGTCGGTTCTGCACATATCCGATTTTTGGCCGGAAAATCCAACCTAAAGAACCTAAATTTTTATTTCTTCAAGATATCGAATTTTGGCCTTCACTATCATTCTCAAGTCGCATATTCTACCCCTGAAAATACCGGTTTCATGCCTTTTTACGATGATTTTTAAAAAAGTCACTTTTGGTCGGTTCTTCACAGATCCGATTTTTGGCCGGAAAATCCAACCGAAAGAACCTAAATTTTTATTTCTTCAAGATATCGAATTTTGGCCTCCACTATCATTCTCAAGTCGCATATTCTACCCCTGAAAATACCGGTTTCATGCCTTTTTACGATGATTTTTAAAAAAGTCACTTTTGGTCGGTTCTTCGCAGATCCGATTTTTGGCCGCAAAATCCAACCTAAAGAACCTAAATTTTTATTTCTTCAAGATATCGGATTTTGGCCTTCACTATCATTCTCAAGTCGCATATTCTACCCCTGAAAATACCGGTTTCATGCCTTTTTACGATGATTTTTAAAAAAGTCACTTTTGGTCGGTTCTTCACAGATCCGATTTTTGGCCGGAAAATCCAACCTAAAGAACCTAAATTTTTATTTCTTCAAAATATCGAATTTTGGCCTTCACTATCATTCTCAAGTCGCATATTCTACCCCTGAAAACACCGGTTACATGCCTTTTTTAGATGATTTTTAAAAAAGTCACTTTTAGTCGGTTCTTCGCAGATCCGATTTTTGGCCGGAAATCCAACCTAAAGAACCTAAATTTTTATTTCTTCAAAATATCGAATTTTGGCCTTCACTATCATTCTCAAGTCGCATATTCTACACCTGAAAACACCGGTTACATGCCTTTTTACGATGATTTTTAAAAAAGTCACTTTTGGTCGGTTCTTCACATATCCGATTTTTGGCCGGAAAATCCAACCTAAAGAACCTAAATTTTTATTTCTTCAAGATATCGAATTTTGGCCTTCACTATCATTCTCAAGTCGCATATTCTACCCCTGAAAATACCGGTTACATGCCTTTTTTAGATGATTTTTAAAAAAGTCACTTTTAGTCGGTTCTTCGCAGATCCGATTTTTGGCCGGAAAATCCAACCTAAAGAACCTAAATTTTTATTTCTTCAAGATATCGAATTTTGGCCTTCACTATCATTCTCAAGTCGCATATTCTACCCCTGAAAATACCGGTTTCATGCCTTTTTACGATGATTTTTAAAAAAGTCACTTTTGGTCGGTTCTTCACATATCCGATTTTTGGCCGGAAAATCCAACCTAAAGAACCTAAATTTTTATTTCTTCAAGATATCGAATTTTGGCCTCCACTATCATTCTCAAGTCGCATATTCTACCCCTGAAAATACCGGTTACATGCCTTTTTACGATGATTTTTAAAAAAGTCACTTTTGGTCGGTTCTTCACAAATCCGATTTTTGGCCGGAAAATCCAACCTAAAGAACCTAAATTTTTATTTCTTCAAAATATCGAATTTTGGCCTTCACTATCATTCTCAAGTCGCATATTCTACCCCTGAAAATACCGGTTACATGCCTTTTTACGATGATTTTTAAAAAAGTCACTTTTGGTCGGTTCTTCGCAGATCCGATTTTTGGCCGGAAAATCCAACCTAAAGAACCTAAATTTTTATTTCTTCAAGATATCGAATTTTGGCCTCCACTATCATTCTCAAGTCGCATATTCTACCCCTGAAAATACCGGTTACATGCCTTTTTACGATGATTTTTAAAAAAGTCACTTTTGGTCGGTTCTTCGCAGATCCGATTTTTGGCTGGAAAATCCGACCTAAAGAACCTAAATTTTTATTTCTTCAAGATTTCGAATTTTGGCCTTCATTATCATTCTCAAGTCGTATATTCTACCCCTGAAAATACCGGTTACATGCCTTTTTACGATGATTTTTAAAAAAGTCACTTTTGGTCGGTTCTTCACAGATCCGATTTTTGGCCGGAAAATCCAACCTAAAGAACCTAAATTTTTATTTCTTCAAGATTTCGAATTTTGGCCTTCACTATCATTCTCAAGTCGCATATTCTACCCCTGAAAACACCGGTTACATGCCTTTTTACGATGATTTTTAAAAAAGTCACTTTTGGTCGGTTCTTCACAGATCCGATTTTTGGCCGGAAAATCCAACCTAAAGAACCTAAATTTTTATTTCTTCAAGATATCGAATTTTGGCCTTCACTATCATTCTCAAGTCGCATATTCTACCCCTGAAAATACCGGTTACATGCCTTTTTACGATGATTTTTAAAAAAGTCACTTTTGGTCGGTTCTTCGCAGATCCGATTTTTGGCCGGAAAATCCAACCTAAAGAACCTAAATTTTTATTTCTTCAAAATATCGAATTTTGGCCTTCACTATCATTCTCAAGCCGCATATTCTACCCCTGAAAACACAGGTTACATGCCTTTTTACGATGATTTTTAAAAAAGTCACTTTTGGTCGGTTCTTCACAGATCCGATTTTTGGCCGGAAAATCCAACCTAAAGAACCTAAATTTTTATTTCTTCAAAATATCGAATTTTGGCCTTCACTATCATTCTCAAGTCGCATATTCTACACCTGAAAACACCGGTTACATGCCTTTTTACGATGATTTTTAAAAAAGTCACTTTTGGTCGGTTCTTCACATATCCGATTTTTGGCCGGAAAATCCAACCTAAAGAACCTAAATTTTTATTTCTTCAAGATATCGAATTTTGGCCTTCACTATCATTCTCAAGTCGCATATTCTACCCCTGAAAATACCGGTTACATGCCTTTTTTAGATGATTTTTAAAAAAGTCACTTTTAGTCGGTTCTTCGCAGATCCGATTTTTGGCCGGAAAATCCAACCTAAAGAACCTAAATTTTTATTTCTTCAAGATATCGAATTTTGGCCTTCACTATCATTCTCAAGTCGCATATTCTACCCCTGAAAATACCGGTTTCATGCCTTTTTACGATGATTTTTAAAAAAGTCACTTTTGGTCGGTTCTTCACATATCCGATTTTTGGCCGGAAAATCCAACCTAAAGAACCTAAATTTTTATTTCTTCAAGATATCGAATTTTGGCCTTCACTATCATTCTCAAGTCGCATATTCTACCCCTGAAAACACCGGTTACATGCCTTTTTTAGATGATTTTTAAAAAAGTCACTTTTAGTCGGTTCTTCGCAGATCCGATTTTTGGCCGGAAAATCCAACCTAAAGAACCTAAATTTTTATTTCTTCAAAATATCGAATTTTGGCCTTCACTATCATTCTCAAGTCGCATATTCTACCCCTGAAAACACCGGTTACATGCCTTTTTACGATGATTTTTAAAAAAGTCACTTTTGGTCGGTTCTGCACATATCCGATTTTTGGCCGGAAAATCCAACCTAAAGAACCTAAATTTTTATTTCTTCAAGATATCGAATTTTGGCCTTCACTATCATTCTCAAGTCGCATATTCTACCCCTGAAAACACCGGTTACATGCCTTTTTTAGATGATTTTTAAAAAAGTCACTTTTAGTCGGTTCTTCGCAGATCCGATTTTTGGCCGGAAAATCCAACCGAAAGAACCTAAATTTTTATTTCTTCAAGATATCGAATTTTGGCCTCCACTATCATTCTCAAGTCGCATATTCTACCCCTGAAAATACCGGTTTCATGCCTTTTTACGATGATTTTTAAAAAAGTCACTTTTGGTCGGTTCTGCACATATCCGATTTTTGGCCGGAAAATCCAACCTAAAGAACCTAAATTTTTATTTCTTCAAGATATCGAATTTTGGCCTTCACTATCATTCTCAAGTCGCATATTCTACCCCTGAAAACACCGGTTACATGCCTTTTTTAGATGATTTTTAAAAAAGTCACTTTTAGTCGGTTCTTCGCAGATCCGATTTTTGGCCGGAAAATCCAACCGAAAGAACCTAAATTTTTATTTCTTCAAGATATCGAATTTTGGCCTCCACTATCATTCTCAAGTCGCATATTCTACCCCTGAAAATACCGGTTTCATGCCTTTTTACGATGATTTTTAAAAAAGTCACTTTTGGTCGGTTCTTCACAGATCCGATTTTTGGCCGCAAAATCCAACCTAAAGAACCTAAATTTTTATTTCTTCAAGATATCGGATTTTGGCCTTCACTATCATTCTCAAGTCGCATATTCTACCCCTGAAAATACCGGTTTCATGCCTTTTTACGATGATTTTTAAAAAAGTCACTTTTGGTCGGTTCTTCACAGATCCGATTTTTGGCCGGAAAATCCAACCTAAAGAACCTAAATTTTTATTTCTTCAAAATATCGAATTTTGGCCTTCACTATCATTCTCAAGTCGCATATTCTACCCCTGAAAACACCGGTTACATGCCTTTTTACGATGATTTTTAAAAAAGTCACTTTTGGTCGGTTCTTCACAAATCCGATTTTTGGCCGGAAAATCCAACCTAAAGAACCTAAATTTTTATTTCTTCAAGATATCGAATTTTGGCCTTCACTATCATTCTCAAGTCGCATATTCTACCCCTGAAAATACCGGTTACATGCCTTTTTACGATGATTTTTAAAAAAGTCACTTTTGGTCGGTTCTTCGCAGATCCGATTTTTGGCCGGAAAATCCAACCTAAAGAACCTAAATTTTTATTTCTTCAAGATATCGAATTTTGGCCTTCACTATCATTCTCAAGTCGCATATTCTACCCCTGAAAATACCGGTTACATGCCTTTTTACGATGATTTTAAAAAAAGTCACTTTTGGTCGGTTCTTCACAGATCCGATTTTTGGCCGGAAAATCCAACCTAAAGAACCTAAATTTTTATTTCTTCAAGATATCGAATTTTGGCCTTCACTATCATTCTCAAGTCGCATATTCTACCCGTGAAAATACCGGTTACATGCCTTTTTACGATGATTTTTAAAAAAGTCACTTTTGGTCGGTTCTTCACAGATCCGATTTTTGGCCGGAAAATCCAACCTAAAGAACCTAAATTTTTATTTCTTCAAAATATCGAATTTTGGCCTTCACTATCATTCTCAAGTCGCATATTCTACCCCTGAAAATACCGGTTACATGCCTTTTTACGATGATTTTTAAAAAAGTCACTTTTGGTCGGTTCTTCACAAATCCGATTTTTGGCCGGAAAATCCAACCTAAAGAACCTAAATTTTTATTTCTTCAAGATATCGAATTTTGGCCTTCACTATCATTCTCAAGTCGCATATTCTACCCCTGAAAACACCGGTTACATGCCTTTTTTAGATGATTTTTAAAAAAGTCACTTTTAGTCGGTTCTTCGCAGATCCGATTTTTGGCCGGAAATCCAACCTAAAGAACCTAAATTTTTATTTCTTCAAAATATCGAATTTTGGCCTTCACTATCATTCTCAAGTCGCATATTCTACCCCTGAAAATACCGGTTACATGCCTTTTTACGATGATTTTTAAAAAAGTCACTTTTGGTCGGTTCTTCGCAGATCCGATTTTTGGCTGGAAAATCCGACCTAAAGAACCTAAATTTTTATTTCTTCAAGATTTCGAATTTTGGCCTTCATTATCATTCTCAAGTCGTATATTCTACCCCTGAAAATACCGGTTACATGCCTTTTTACGATGATTTTTAAAAAAGTCACTTTTGGTCGGTTCTTCACAGATCCGATTTTTGGCCGGAAAATCCAACCTAAAGAACCTAAATTTTTATTTCTTCAAGATTTCGAATTTTGGCCTTCACTATCATTCTCAAGTCGCATATTCTACCCCTGAAAACACCGGTTACATGCCTTTTTACGATGATTTTTAAAAAAGTCACTTTTGGTCGGTTCTTCACAGATCCGATTTTTGGCCGGAAAATCCAACCTAAAGAACCTAAATTTTTATTTCTTCAAGATATCGAATTTTGGCCTTCACTATCATTCTCAAGTCGCATATTCTACCCCTGAAAATACCGGTTACATGCCTTTTTACGATGATTTTTAAAAAAGTCACTTTTGGTCGGTTCTTCACAGATCCGATTTTTGGCCGGAAAAACCAACCTACAGAACATAAATTTTTATTTCTTCAAGATATCGAATTTTGGCCTTCACTATCATTCTCAAGTCGCATATTCTACCCCTGAAAATACCGGTTTCATGCCTTTTTACGATGATTTTTAAAAAAGTCACTTTTAGTCGGTTCTTCGCAGATCCGATTTTTGGCCGGAAAATCCAACCTAAAGAACCTAAATTTTTATTTCTTCAAAATATCGAATTTTGGCCTTCACTATCATTCTCAAGTCGCATATTCTACCCCTGAAAACACCGGTTACATGCCTTTTTACGATGATTTTTAAAAAAGTCACTTTTGGTCGGTTCTGCACATATCCGATTTTTGGCCGGAAAATCCAACCTAAAGAACCTAAATTTTTATTTCTTCAAGATATCGAATTTTGGCCTTCACTATCATTCTCAAGTCGCATATTCTACCCCTGAAAATACCGGTTTCATGCCTTTTTACGATGATTTTTAAAAAAGTCACTTTTGGTCGGTTCTTCACAGATCCGATTTTTGGCCGGAAAATCCAACCGAAAGAACCTAAATTTTTATTTCTTCAAGATATCGAATTTTGGCCTCCACTATCATTCTCAAGTCGCATATTCTACCCCTGAAAATACCGGTTTCATGCCTTTTTACGATGATTTTTAAAAAAGTCACTTTTGGTCGGTTCTTCGCAGATCCGATTTTTGGCCGCAAAATCCAACCTAAAGAACCTAAATTTTTATTTCTTCAAGATATCGGATTTTGGCCTTCACTATCATTCTCAAGTCGCATATTCTACCCCTGAAAATACCGGTTTCATGCCTTTTTACGATGATTTTTAAAAAAGTCACTTTTGGTCGGTTCTTCACAGATCCGATTTTTGGCCGGAAAATCCAACCTAAAGAACCTAAATTTTTATTTCTTCAAAATATCGAATTTTGGCCTTCACTATCATTCTCAAGTCGCATATTCTACCCCTGAAAACACCGGTTACATGCCTTTTTTAGATGATTTTTAAAAAAGTCACTTTTAGTCGGTTCTTCGCAGATCCGATTTTTGGCCGGAAATCCAACCTAAAGAACCTAAATTTTTATTTCTTCAAAATATCGAATTTTGGCCTTCACTATCATTCTCAAGTCGCATATTCTACCCCTGAAAATACCGGTTACATGCCTTTTTACGATGATTTTTAAAAAAGTCACTTTTGGTCGGTTCTTCGCAGATCCGATTTTTGGCCGGAAAATCCAACCTAAAGAACCTAAATTTTTATTTCTTCAAGATATCGAATTTTGGCCTTCACTATCATTCTCAAGTCGCATATTCGACCCCTGAAAATACCGGTTACATGCCTTTTTACGATGATTTTAAAAAAAGTCACTTTTGGTCGGTTCTTCACAGATCCGATTTTTGGCCGGAAAATCCAACCTAAAGAACCTAAATTTTTATTTCTTCAAGATATCGAATTTTGGCCTTCACTATCATTCTCAAGTCGCATATTCTACCCGTGAAAATACCGGTTACATGCCTTTTTACGATGATTTTTAAAAAAGTCACTTTTGGTCGGTTCTTCACAGATCCGATTTTTGGCCGGAAAATCCAACCTAAAGAATCTAAATTTTTATTTCTTCAAAATATCGAATTTTGGCCTTCACTATCATTCTCAAGTCGCATATTCTACCCCTGAAAATACCGGTTACATGCCTTTTTACGATGATTTTTAAAAAAGTCACTTTTGGTCGGTTCTTCACAGATCCGATTTTTGGCCGGAAAATCCAACCTAAAGAACCTAAATTTTTATTTCTTCAAAATATCGAATTTTGGCCTTCACTATCATTCTCAAGTCGCATATTCTACCCCTGAAAATACCGGTTACATGCCTTTTTACGATGATTTTTAAAAAAGTCACTTTTGGTCGGTTCTTCACAAATCCGATTTTTGGCCGGAAAATCCAACCTAAAGAACCTAAATTTTTATTTCTTCAAAATATCGAATTTTGGCCTTCACTATCATTCTCAAGTCGCATATTCTACCCCTGAAAATACCGGTTACATGCCTTTTTACGATGATTTTTAAAAAAGTCACTTTTGGTCGGTTCTTCGCAGATCCGATTTTTGGCCGGAAAATCCAACCTAAAGAACCTAAATTTTTATTTCTTCAAGATATCGAATTTTGGCCTCCACTATCATTCTCAAGTCGCATATTCTACCCCTGAAAATACCGGTTACATGCCTTTTTACGATGATTTTTAAAAAAGTCACTTTTGGTCGGTTCTTCGCAGATCCGATTTTTGGCTGGAAAATCCGACCTAAAGAACCTAAATTTTTATTTCTTCAAGATTTCGAATTTTGGCCTTCATTATCATTCTCAAGTCGTATATTCTACCCCTGAAAATACCGGTTACATGCCTTTTTACGATGATTTTTAAAAAAGTCACTTTTGGTCGGTTCTTCACAGATCCGATTTTTGGCCGGAAAATCCAACCTAAAGAACCTAAATTTTTATTTCTTCAAGATTTCGAATTTTGGCCTTCACTATCATTCTCAAGTCGCATATTCTACACCTGAAAACACCGGTTACATGCCTTTTTACGATGATTTTTAAAAAAGTCACTTTTGGTCGGTTCTTCACAGATCCGATTTTTGGCCGGAAAATCCAACCTAAAGAACCTAAATTTTTATTTCTTCAAGATATCGAATTTTGGCCTTCACTATCATTCTCAAGTCGCATATTCTACCCCTGAAAATACCGGTTACATGCCTTTTTACGATGATTTTTAAAAAAGTCACTTTTGTTCGGTTCTTCACAGATCCGATTTTTGGCCGGAAAATCCAACCTAAAGAACCTAAATTTTTATTTCTTCAAGATATCGAATTTTGGCCTTCACTATCATTCTCAAGTCGCATATTCTACCCGTGAAAATACCGGTTACATGCCTTTTTACGATGATTTTTAAAAAAGTCACTTTTGGTCGGTTCTTCACAGATCCGATTTTTGGCCGGAAAATCCAACCTAAAGAACCTAAATTTTTATTTCTTCAAAATATCGAATTTTGGCCTTCACTATCATTCTCAAGTCGCATATTCTACCCCTGAAAATACCGGTTACATGCCTTTTTACGATGATTTTTAAAAAAGTCACTTTTGCTCGGTTCTTCACAAATCCGATTTTTGGCCGGAAAATCCAACCTAAAGAACCTAAATTTTTATTTCTTCAAGATATCGAATTTTGGCCTTCACTATCATTCTCAAGTCGCATATTCTACCCGTGAAAATACCGGTTACATGCCTTTTTACGATGATTTTTAAAAAAGTCACTTTTGGTCGGTTCTTCACAGATCCGATTTTTGGCCGGAAAATCCAACCTAAAGAATCTAAATTTTTATTTCTTCAAAATATCGAATTTTGGCCTTCACTATCATTCTCAAGTCGCATATTCTACCCCTGAAAATACCGGTTACATGCCTTTTTACGATGATTTTTAAAAAAGTCACTTTTGGTCGGTTCTTCACAGATCCGATTTTTGGCCGGAAAATCCAACCTAAAGAACCTAAATTTTTATTTCTTCAAAATATCGAATTTTGGCCTTCACTATCATTCTCAAGTCGCATATTCTACCCCTGAAAATACCGGTTACATGCCTTTTTACGATGATTTTTAAAAAAGTCACTTTTGGTCGGTTCTTCACAAATCCGATTTTTGGCCGGAAAATCCAACCTAAAGAACCTAAATTTTTATTTCTTCAAAATATCGAATTTTGGCCTTCACTATCATTCTCAAGTCGCATATTCTACCCCTGAAAATACCGGTTACATGCCTTTTTACGATGATTTTTAAAAAAGTCACTTTTGGTCGGTTCTTCGCAGATCCGATTTTTGGCCGGAAAATCCAACCTAAAGAACCTAAATTTTTATTTCTTCAAGATATCGAATTTTGGCCTCCACTATCATTCTCAAGTCGCATATTCTACCCCTGAAAATACCGGTTACATGCCTTTTTACGATGATTTTTAAAAAAGTCACTTTTGGTCGGTTCTTCTTAGATCCGATTTTTGGCTGGAAAATCCGACCTAAAGAACCTAAATTTTTATTTCTTCAAGATTTCGAATTTTGGCCTTCATTATCATTCTCAAGTCGTATATTCTACCCCTGAAAATACCGGTTACATGCCTTTTTACGATGATTTTTAAAAAAGTCACTTTTGGTCGGTTCTTCACAGATCCGATTTTTGGCCGGAAAATCCAACCTAAAGAACCTAAATTTTTATTTCTTCAAGATTTCGAATTTTGGCCTTCACTATCATTCTCAAGTCGCATATTCTACCCCTGAAAACACCGGTTACATGCCTTTTTACGATGATTTTTAAAAAAGTCACTTTTGGTCGGTTCTTCACAGATCCGATTTTTGGCCGGAAAATCCAACCTAAAGAACCTAAATTTTTATTTCTTCAAGATATCGAATTTTGGCCTTCACTATCATTCTCAAGTCGCATATTCTACCCCTGAAAATACCGGTTACATGCCTTTTTACGATGATTTTTAAAAAAGTCACTTTTGGTCGGTTCTTCACAGATCCGATTTTTGGCCGGAAAATCCAACCTAAAGAACCTAAATTTTTATTTCTTCAAAATATCGAATTTTGGCCTTCACTATCATTCTCAAGTCGCATATTCTACCCCTGAAAATACCGGTTACATGCCTTTTTACGATGATTTTTAAAAAAGTCACTTTTGGTCGGTTCTTCACAAATCCGATTTTTGGCCGGAAAATCCAACCTAAAGAACCTAAATTTTTATTTCTTCAAAATATCGAATTTTGGCCTTCACTATCATTCTCAAGTCGCATATTCTACCCCTGAAAATACCGGTTACATGCCTTTTTACGATGATTTTTAAAAAAGTCACTTTTGGTCGGTTCTTCGCAGATCCGATTTTTGGCCGGAAAATCCAACCTAAAGAACCTAAATTTTTATTTCTTCAAGATATCGAATTTTGGCCTCCACTATCATTCTCAAGTCGCATATTCTACCCCTGAAAATACCGGTTACATGCCTTTTTACGATGATTTTTAAAAAAGTCACTTTTGGTCGGTTCTTCGCAGATCCGATTTTTGGCTGGAAAATCCGACCTAAAGAACCTAAATTTTTATTTCTTCAAGATTTCGAATTTTGGCCTTCATTATCATTCTCAAGTCGTATATTCTACCCCTGAAAATACCGGTTACATGCCTTTTTACGATGATTTTTAAAAAAGTCACTTTTGGTCGGTTCTTCACAGATCCGATTTTTGGCCGGAAAATCCAACCTAAAGAACCTAAATTTTTATTTCTTCAAGATTTCGAATTTTGGCCTTCACTATCATTCTCAAGTCGCATATTCTACCCCTGAAAACACCGGTTACATGCCTTTTTACGATGATTTTTAAAAAAGTCACTTTTGGTCGGTTCTTCACAGATCCGATTTTTGGCCGGAAAATCCAACCTAAAGAACCTAAATTTTTATTTCTTCAAGATATCGAATTTTGGACTTCACTATCATTCTCAAGTCGCATATTCTACCCCTGAAAATACCGGTTACATGCCTTTTTACGATGATTTTTAAAAAAGTCACTTTTGGTCGGTTCTTCACAGATCCGATTTTTGGCCGGAAAATCCAACCTAAAGAACCTAAATTTTTATTTCTTCAAGATATCGAATTTTGGCCTTCACTATCATTCTCAAGTCGCATATTCTACCCGTGAAAATACCGGTTACATGCCTTTTTACGATGATTTTTAAAAAAGTCACTTTTGGTCGGTTCTTCACAGATCCGATTTTTGGCCGGAAAATCCAACCTAAAGAACCTAAATTTTTATTTCTTCAAAATATCGAATTTTGGCCTTCACTATCATTCTCAAGTCGCATATTCTACCCCTGAAAATACCGGTTACATGCCTTTTTACGATGATTTTTAAAAAAGTCACTTTTGGTCGGTTCTTCACAAATCCGATTTTTGGCCGGAA
The DNA here is from genome assembly GCA_963970395.1 of Ephialtes manifestator. Classification (NCBI taxonomy): domain Eukaryota; kingdom Metazoa; phylum Arthropoda; class Insecta; order Hymenoptera; family Ichneumonidae; genus Ephialtes; species Ephialtes manifestator. Next base: position 21,511,518 of record OZ019982.1, on the reverse strand, counting down.
AATCCAACCTAAAGAACCTAAATTTTTATTTCTTCAAGATATCGAATTTTGGCCTTCACTATCATTCTCAAGTCGCATATTCTACCCCTGAAAACACCGGTTACATGCCTTTTTTAGATGATTTTTAAAAAAGTCACTTTTAGTCGGTTCTTCGCAGATCCGATTTTTGGCCGGAAATCCAACCTAAAGAACCTAAATTTTTATTTCTTCAAAATATCGAATTTTGGCCTTCACTATCATTCTCAAGTCGCATATTCTACCCCTGAAAATACCGGTTACATGCCTTTTTACGATGATTTTTAAAAAAGTCACTTTTGGTCGGTTCTTCACAGATCCGATTTTTGGCCGGAAAATCCAACCTAAAGAACCTAAATTTTTATTTCTTCAAAATATCGAATTTTGGCCTTCACTATCATTCTCAAGTCGCATATTCTACCCGTGAAAATACCGGTTACATGCCTTTTTACGATGATTTTTAAAAAAGTCACTTTTGGTCGGTTCTTCACAGATCCGATTTTTGGCCGGAAAATCCAACCTAAAGAACCTAAATTTTTATTTCTTCAAAATATCGAATTTTGGCCTTCACTATCATTCTCAAGTCGCATATTCTACCCCTGAAAACACCGGTTTCATGCCTTTTTACGATGATTTTTAAAAAAGTCACTTTTGGTCGGTTCTTCACAGATCCGATTTTTGGCCGCAAAATCCAACCGAAAGAACCTAAATTTTTATTTCTTCAAGATATCGAATTTTGGCCTTCACTATCATTCTCAAGTCGCATATTCTACCCCTGAAAATACCGGTTTCATGCCTTTTTACGATGATTTTTAAAAAAGTCACTTTTGGTCGTTTCTTCACAGATCCGATTTTTGGCCGGAAAATCCAACCTAAAGAACCTAAATTTTTATTTCTTCAAGATATCGAATTTTGACCTTCACTATCATTCTCAAGTCGCATATTCTACCCCTGAAAACACCGGTTACATGCCTTTTTACGACGATTTTTAAAAAAGTCACTTTTGGTCGTTTCTTCACAGATCCGATTTTTGGCCGGAAAATCCAACCTAAAGAACCTAAATTTTTATTTCTTCAAAATATCGAATTTTGGCCTTCACTATCATTCTCAAGTCGCATATTCTACCCCTGAAAACACCGGTTTCATGCCTTTTTACGATGATTTTTAAAAAAGTCACTTTTGGTCGGTTCTTCACAGATCCGATTTTTGGCCGGAAAATCCAACCTAAAGAACCTAAATTTTTATTTCTTCAAGATATCGAATTTTGGCCTTCACTATCATTCTCAAGTCGCATATTCTACCCCTGAAAATACCGGTTACATGCCTTTTTACGATGATTTTTAAAAAAGTCACTTTTGGTCGGTTCTTCGCAGATCCGATTTTTGGCCGGAAAATCCAACCTAAAGAACCTAAATTTTTATTTCTTCAAAATATCGAATTTTGGCCTTCACTATCATTCTCAAGCCGCATATTCTACCCCTGAAAACACAGGTTACATGCCTTTTTACGATGATTTTTAAAAAAGTCACTTTTGGTCGGTTCTTCACAGATCCGATTTTTGGCCGGAAAATCCAACCTAAAGAACCTAAATTTTTATTTCTTCAAAATATCGAATTTTGGCCTTCACTATCATTCTCAAGTCGCATATTCTACACCTGAAAACACCGGTTACATGCCTTTTTACGATGATTTTTAAAAAAGTCACTTTTGGTCGGTTCTTCACATATCCGATTTTTGGCCGGAAAATCCAACCTAAAGAACCTAAATTTTTATTTCTTCAAGATATCGAATTTTGGCCTTCACTATCATTCTCAAGTCGCATATTCTACCCCTGAAAATACCGGTTACATGCCTTTTTTAGATGATTTTTAAAAAAGTCACTTTTAGTCGGTTCTTCGCAGATCCGATTTTTGGCCGGAAAATCCAACCTAAAGAACCTAAATTTTTATTTCTTCAAGATATCGAATTTTGGCCTTCACTATCATTCTCAAGTCGCATATTCTACCCCTGAAAATACCGGTTTCATGCCTTTTTACGATGATTTTTAAAAAAGTCACTTTTGGTCGGTTCTTCACATATCCGATTTTTGGCCGGAAAATCCAACCTAAAGAACCTAAATTTTTATTTCTTCAAGATATCGAATTTTGGCCTTCACTATCATTCTCAAGTCGCATATTCTACCCCTGAAAACACCGGTTACATGCCTTTTTTAGATGATTTTTAAAAAAGTCACTTTTAGTCGGTTCTTCGCAGATCCGATTTTTGGCCGGAAAATCCAACCTAAAGAACCTAAATTTTTATTTCTTCAAAATATCGAATTTTGGCCTTCACTATCATTCTCAAGTCGCATATTCTACCCCTGAAAACACCGGTTTCATGCCTTTTTACGATGATTTTTAAAAAAGTCACTTTTGGTCGGTTCTTCACAGATCCGATTTTGGGCCGGAAAATCCAACCTAAAGAACCTAAATTTTTATTTCTTCAAAATATCGAATTTTGGCCTTCACTATCATTCTCAAGTCGCATATTCTACCCCTGAAAACACCGGTTTCATGCCTTTTTACGATGATTTTTAAAAAAGTCACTTTTGGTCGGTTCTTCACAGATCCGATTTTTGACCGGAAAATCCAACCTAAAGAACCTAAATTTTTATTTCTTCAAGATATCGAATTTTGTCCTTCACTATCATTCTCAAGTCGCATATTCTACCCCTGAAAACACCGGTTACATGCCTTTTTACGACGATTTTTAAAAAAGTCACTTTTGGTCGGTTCTTCACAGATCCGATTTTTGGCCGGAAAATCCAACCTAAAGAACCTAAATTTTTATTTCTTCAAAATATCGAATTTTGGCCTTCACTATCATTCTCAAGTCGCATATTCTACCCCTGAAAACACCGGTTTCATGCCTTTTTACGATGATTTTTAAAAAAGTCACTTTTGGTCGGTTCTTCACAGATCCGATTTTTGGCCGGAAAATCCAACCTAAAGAACCTAAATTTTTATTTCTTCAAGATATCGAATTTTGGCCTTCACTATCATTCTCAAGTCGCATATTCTACCCCTGAAAATACCGGTTACATGCCTTTTTACGATGATTTTTAAAAAAGTCACTTTTGGTCGGTTCTTCGCAGATCCGATTTTTGGCCGGAAAATCCAACCTAAAGAACCTAAATTTTTATTTCTTCAAAATATCGAATTTTGGCCTTCACTATCATTCTCAAGCCGCATATTCTACCCCTGAAAACACAGGTTACATGCCTTTTTACGATGATTTTTAAAAAAGTCACTTTTGGTCGGTTCTTCACAGATCCGATTTTTGGCCGGAAAATCCAACCTAAAGAACCTAAATTTTTATTTCTTCAAAATATCGAATTTTGGCCTTCACTATCATTCTCAAGTCGCATATTCTACACCTGAAAACACCGGTTACATGCCTTTTTACGATGATTTTTAAAAAAGTCACTTTTGGTCGGTTCTTCACATATCCGATTTTTGGCCGGAAAATCCAACCTAAAGAACCTAAATTTTTATTTCTTCAAGATATCGAATTTTGGCCTTCACTATCATTCTCAAGTCGCATATTCTACCCCTGAAAATACCGGTTACATGCCTTTTTTAGATGATTTTTAAAAAAGTCACTTTTAGTCGGTTCTTCGCAGATCCGATTTTTGGCCGGAAAATCCAACCTAAAGAACCTAAATTTTTATTTCTTCAAGATATCGAATTTTGGCCTTCACTATCATTCTCAAGTCGCATATTCTACCCCTGAAAATACCGGTTTCATGCCTTTTTACGATGATTTTTAAAAAAGTCACTTTTGGTCGGTTCTTCACATATCCGATTTTTGGCCGGAAAATCCAACCTAAAGAACCTAAATTTTTATTTCTTCAAGATATCGAATTTTGGCCTTCACTATCATTCTCAAGTCGCATATTCTACCCCTGAAAACACCGGTTACATGCCTTTTTTAGATGATTTTTAAAAAAGTCACTTTTAGTCGGTTCTTCGCAGATCCGATTTTTGGCCGGAAAATCCAACCTAAAGAACCTAAATTTTTATTTCTTCAAAATATCGAATTTTGGCCTTCACTATCATTCTCAAGTCGCATATTCTACCCCTGAAAACACCGGTTACATGCCTTTTTACGATGATTTTTAAAAAAGTCACTTTTGGTCGGTTCTGCACATATCCGATTTTTGGCCGGAAAATCCAACCTAAAGAACCTAAATTTTTATTTCTTCAAGATATCGAATTTTGGCCTTCACTATCATTCTCAAGTCGCATATTCTACCCCTGAAAACACCGGTTACATGCCTTTTTTAGATGATTTTTAAAAAAGTCACTTTTAGTCGGTTCTTCGCAGATCCGATTTTTGGCCGGAAAATCCAACCTAAAGAACCTAAATTTTTATTTCTTCAAGATATCGAATTTTGGCCTTCACTATCATTCTCAAGTCGCATATTCTACCCGTGAAAATACCGGTTACATGCCTTTTTACGATGATTTTTAAAAAAGTCACTTTTGGTCGGTTCTTCACAGATCCGATTTTTGGCCGGAAAATCCAACCTAAAGAACCTAAATTTTTATTTCTTCAAAATATCGAATTTTGGCCTTCACTATCATTCTCAAGTCGCATATTCTACCCCTGAAAATACCGGTTACATGCCTTTTTACGATGATTTTTAAAAAAGTCACTTTTGGTCGGTTCTTCACAAATCCGATTTTTGGCCGGAAAATCCAACCTAAAGAACCTAAATTTTTATTTCTTCAAGATATCGAATTTTGGCCTTCACTATCATTCTCAAGTCGCATATTCTACCCCTGAAAACACCGGTTACATGCCTTTTTTAGATGATTTTTAAAAAAGTCACTTTTAGTCGGTTCTTCGCAGATCCGATTTTTGGCCGGAAATCCAACCTAAAGAACCTAAATTTTTATTTCTTCAAAATATCGAATTTTGGCCTTCACTATCATTCTCAAGTCGCATATTCTACCCCTGAAAATACCGGTTACATGCCTTTTTACGATGATTTTTAAAAAAGTCACTTTTGGTCGGTTCTTCGCAGATCCGATTTTTGGCTGGAAAATCCGACCTAAAGAACCTAAATTTTTATTTCTTCAAGATTTCGAATTTTGGCCTTCATTATCATTCTCAAGTCGTATATTCTACCCCTGAAAATACCGGTTACATGCCTTTTTACGATGATTTTTAAAAAAGTCACTTTTGGTCGGTTCTTCACAGATCCGATTTTTGGCCGGAAAATCCAACCTAAAGAACCTAAATTTTTATTTCTTCAAGATTTCGAATTTTGGCCTTCACTATCATTCTCAAGTCGCATATTCTACCCCTGAAAACACCGGTTACATGCCTTTTTACGATGATTTTTAAAAAAGTCACTTTTGGTCGGTTCTTCACAGATCCGATTTTTGGCCGGAAAATCCAACCTAAAGAACCTAAATTTTTATTTCTTCAAGATATCGAATTTTGGCCTTCACTATCATTCTCAAGTCGCATATTCTACCCCTGAAAATACCGGTTACATGCCTTTTTACGATGATTTTTAAAAAAGTCACTTTTGTTCGGTTCTTCACAGATCCGATTTTTGGCCGGAAAATCCAACCTAAAGAACCTAAATTTTTATTTCTTCAAGATATCGAATTTTGGCCTTCACTATCATTCTCAAGTCGCATATTCTACCCGTGAAAATACCGGTTACATGCCTTTTTACGATGATTTTTAAAAAAGTCACTTTTGGTCGGTTCTTCACAGATCCGATTTTTGGCCGGAAAATCCAACCTAAAGAACCTAAATTTTTATTTCTTCAAAATATCGAATTTTGGCCTTCACTATCATTCTCAAGTCGCATATTCTACCCCTGAAAATACCGGTTACATGCCTTTTTACGATGATTTTTAAAAAAGTCACTTTTGCTCGGTTCTTCACAAATCCGATTTTTGGCCGGAAAATCCAACCTAAAGAACCTAAATTTTTATTTCTTCAAGATATCGAATTTTGGCCTTCACTATCATTCTCAAGTCGCATATTCTACCCGTGAAAATACCGGTTACATGCCTTTTTACGATGATTTTTAAAAAAGTCACTTTTGGTCGGTTCTTCACAGATCCGATTTTTGGCCGGAAAATCCAACCTAAAGAATCTAAATTTTTATTTCTTCAAAATATCGAATTTTGGCCTTCACTATCATTCTCAAGTCGCATATTCTACCCCTGAAAATACCGGTTACATGCCTTTTTACGATGATTTTTAAAAAAGTCACTTTTGGTCGGTTCTTCACAGATCCGATTTTTGGCCGGAAAATCCAACCTAAAGAACCTAAATTTTTATTTCTTCAAAATATCGAATTTTGGCCTTCACTATCATTCTCAAGTCGCATATTCTACCCCTGAAAATACCGGTTACATGCCTTTTTACGATGATTTTTAAAAAAGTCACTTTTGGTCGGTTCTTCACAAATCCGATTTTTGGCCGGAAAATCCAACCTAAAGAACCTAAATTTTTATTTCTTCAAAATATCGAATTTTGGCCTTCACTATCATTCTCAAGTCGCATATTCTACCCCTGAAAATACCGGTTACATGCCTTTTTACGATGATTTTTAAAAAAGTCACTTTTGGTCGGTTCTTCGCAGATCCGATTTTTGGCCGGAAAATCCAACCTAAAGAACCTAAATTTTTATTTCTTCAAGATATCGAATTTTGGCCTCCACTATCATTCTCAAGTCGCATATTCTACCCCTGAAAATACCGGTTACATGCCTTTTTACGATGATTTTTAAAAAAGTCACTTTTGGTCGGTTCTTCGCAGATCCGATTTTTGGCTGGAAAATCCGACCTAAAGAACCTAAATTTTTATTTCTTCAAGATTTCGAATTTTGGCCTTCATTATCATTCTCAAGTCGTATATTCTACCCCTGAAAATACCGGTTACATGCCTTTTTACGATGATTTTTAAAAAAGTCACTTTTGGTCGGTTCTTCACAGATCCGATTTTTGGCCGGAAAATCCAACCTAAAGAACCTAAATTTTTATTTCTTCAAGATTTCGAATTTTGGCCTTCACTATCATTCTCAAGTCGCATATTCTACCCCTGAAAACACCGGTTACATGCCTTTTTACGATGATTTTTAAAAAAGTCACTTTTGGTCGGTTCTTCACAGATCCGATTTTTGGCCGGAAAATCCAACCTAAAGAACCTAAATTTTTATTTCTTCAAGATATCGAATTTTGGCCTTCACTATCATTCTCAAGTCGCATATTCTACCCCTGAAAATACCGGTTACATGCCTTTTTACGATGATTTTTAAAAAAGTCACTTTTGGTCGGTTCTTCGCAGATCCGATTTTTGGCCGGAAAATCCAACCTAAAGAACCTAAATTTTTATTTCTTCAAAATATCGAATTTTGGCCTTCACTATCATTCTCAAGCCGCATATTCTACCCCTGAAAACACAGGTTACATGCCTTTTTACGATGATTTTTAAAAAAGTCACTTTTGGTCGGTTCTTCACAGATCCGATTTTTGGCCGGAAAATCCAACCTAAAGAACCTAAATTTTTATTTCTTCAAAATATCGAATTTTGGCCTTCACTATCATTCTCAAGTCGCATATTCTACACCTGAAAACACCGGTTACATGCCTTTTTACGATGATTTTTAAAAAAGTCACTTTTGGTCGGTTCTTCACATATCCGATTTTTGGCCGGAAAATCCAACCTAAAGAACCTAAATTTTTATTTCTTCAAGATATCGAATTTTGGCCTTCACTATCATTCTCAAGTCGCATATTCTACCCCTGAAAATACCGGTTACATGCCTTTTTTAGATGATTTTTAAAAAAGTCACTTTTAGTCGGTTCTTCGCAGATCCGATTTTTGGCCGGAAAATCCAACCTAAAGAACCTAAATTTTTATTTCTTCAAGATATCGAATTTTGGCCTTCACTATCATTCTCAAGTCGCATATTCTACCCCTGAAAACACCGGTTACATGCCTTTTTTAGATGATTTTTAAAAAAGTCACTTTTAGTCGGTTCTTCGCAGATCCGATTTTTGGCCGGAAAATCCAACCTAAAGAACCTAAATTTTTATTTCTTCAAAATATCGAATTTTGGCCTTCACTATCATTCTCAAGTCGCATATTCTACCCCTGAAAACACCGGTTACATGCCTTTTTACGATGATTTTTAAAAAAGTCACTTTTGGTCGGTTCTGCACATATCCGATTTTTTGCCGGAAAATCCAACCTAAAGAACCTAAATTTTTATTTCTTCAAGATATCGAATTTTGGCCTTCACTATCATTCTCAAGTCGCATATTCTACCCCTGAAAACACCGGTTACATGCCTTTTTTAGATGATTTTTAAAAAAGTCACTTTTAGTCGGTTCTTCGCAGATCCGATTTTTGGCCGGAAAATCCAACCGAAAGAACCTAAATTTTTATTTCTTCAAGATATCGAATTTTGGCCTCCACTATCATTCTCAAGTCGCATATTCTACCCCTGAAAATACCGGTTTCATGCCTTTTTACGATGATTTTTAAAAAAGTCACTTTTGGTCGGTTCTGCACATATCCGATTTTTGGCCGGAAAATCCAACCTAAAGAACCTAAATTTTTATTTCTTCAAGATATCGAATTTTGGCCTTCACTATCATTCTCAAGTCGCATATTCTACCCCTGAAAACACCGGTTACATGCCTTTTTTAGATGATTTTTAAAAAAGTCACTTTTAGTCGGTTCTTCGCAGATCCGATTTTTGGCCGGAAAATCCAACCGAAAGAACCTAAATTTTTATTTCTTCAAGATATCGAATTTTGGCCTCCACTATCATTCTCAAGTCGCATATTCTACCCCTGAAAATACCGGTTTCATGCCTTTTTACGATGATTTTTAAAAAAGTCACTTTTGGTCGGTTCTTCACAGATCCGATTTTTGGCCGCAAAATCCAACCTAAAGAACCTAAATTTTTATTTCTTCAAGATATCGGATTTTGGCCTTCACTATCATTCTCAAGTCGCATATTCTACCCCTGAAAATACCGGTTTCATGCCTTTTTACGATGATTTTTAAAAAAGTCACTTTTGGTCGGTTCTTCACAGATCCGATTTTTGGCCGGAAAATCCAACCTAAAGAACCTAAATTTTTATTTCTTCAAAATATCGAATTTTGGCCTTCACTATCATTCTCAAGTCGCATATTCTACCCCTGAAAACACCGGTTACATGCCTTTTTACGATGATTTTTAAAAAAGTCACTTTTGGTCGGTTCTTCACAAATCCGATTTTTGGCCGGAAAATCCAACCTAAAGAACCTAAATTTTTATTTCTTCAAGATATCGAATTTTGGCCTTCACTATCATTCTCAAGTCGCATATTCTACCCCTGAAAATACCGGTTACATGCCTTTTTACGATGATTTTTAAAAAAGTCACTTTTGGTCGGTTCTTCGCAGATCCGATTTTTGGCCGGAAAATCCAACCTAAAGAACCTAAATTTTTATTTCTTCAAGATATCGAATTTTGGCCTTCACTATCATTCTCAAGTCGCATATTCTACCCCTGAAAATACCGGTTACATGCCTTTTTACGATGATTTTAAAAAAAGTCACTTTTGGTCGGTTCTTCACAGATCCGATTTTTGGCCGGAAAATCCAACCTAAAGAACCTAAATTTTTATTTCTTCAAGATATCGAATTTTGGCCTTCACTATCATTCTCAAGTCGCATATTCTACCCGTGAAAATACCGGTTACATGCCTTTTTACGATGATTTTTAAAAAAGTCACTTTTGGTCGGTTCTTCACAGATCCGATTTTTGGCCGGAAAATCCAACCTAAAGAACCTAAATTTTTATTTCTTCAAAATATCGAATTTTGGCCTTCACTATCATTCTCAAGTCGCATATTCTACCCCTGAAAATACCGGTTACATGCCTTTTTACGATGATTTTTAAAAAAGTCACTTTTGGTCGGTTCTTCACAAATCCGATTTTTGGCCGGAAAATCCAACCTAAAGAACCTAAATTTTTATTTCTTCAAGATATCGAATTTTGGCCTTCACTATCATTCTCAAGTCGCATATTCTACCACTGAAAACACCGGTTACATGCCTTTTTTAGATGATTTTTAAAAAAGTCACTTTTAGTCGGTTCTTCGCAGATCCGATTTTTGGCCGGAAATCCAACCTAAAGAACCTAAATTTTTATTTCTTCAAAATATCGAATTTTGGCCTTCACTATCATTCTCAAGTCGCATATTCTACCCCTGAAAATACCGGTTACATGCCTTTTTACGATGATTTTTAAAAAAGTCACTTTTGGTCGGTTCTTCGCAGATCCGATTTTTGGCTGGAAAATCCGACCTAAAGAACCTAAATTTTTATTTCTTCAAGATTTCGAATTTTGGCCTTCATTATCATTCTCAAGTCGTATATTCTACCCCTGAAAATACCGGTTACATGCCTTTTTACGATGATTTTTAAAAAAGTCACTTTTGGTCGGTTCTTCACAGATCCGATTTTTGGCCGGAAAATCCAACCTAAAGAACCTAAATTTTTATTTCTTCAAGATTTCGAATTTTGGCCTTCACTATCATTCTCAAGTCGCATATTCTACCCCTGAAAACACCGGTTACATGCCTTTTTACGATGATTTTTAAAAAAGTCACTTTTGGTCGGTTCTTCACAGATCCGATTTTTGGCCGGAAAATCCAACCTAAAGAACCTAAATTTTTATTTCTTCAAGATATCGAATTTTGGCCTTCACTATCATTCTCAAGTCGCATATTCTACCCCTGAAAATACCGGTTACATGCCTTTTTACGATGATTTTTAAAAAAGTCACTTTTGGTCGGTTCTTCACAGATCCGATTTTTGGCCGGAAAAACCAACCTACAGAACATAAATTTTTATTTCTTCAAGATATCGAATTTTGGCCTTCACTATCATTCTCAAGTCGCATATTCTACCCCTGAAAATACCGGTTTCATGCCTTTTTACGATGATTTTTAAAAAAGTCACTTTTAGTCGGTTCTTCGCAGATCCGATTTTTGGCCGGAAAATCCAACCTAAAGAACCTAAATTTTTATTTCTTCAAAATATCGAATTTTGGCCTTCACTATCATTCTCAAGTCGCATATTCTACCCCTGAAAACACCGGTTACATGCCTTTTTACGATGATTTTTAAAAAAGTCACTTTTGGTCGGTTCTGCACATATCCGATTTTTGGCCGGAAAATCCAACCTAAAGAACCTAAATTTTTATTTCTTCAAGATATCGAATTTTGGCCTTCACTATCATTCTCAAGTCGCATATTCTACCCCTGAAAATACCGGTTTCATGCCTTTTTACGATGATTTTTAAAAAAGTCACTTTTGGTCGGTTCTTCACAGATCCGATTTTTGGCCGGAAAATCCAACCGAAAGAACCTAAATTTTTATTTCTTCAAGATATCGAATTTTGGCCTCCACTATCATTCTCAAGTCGCATATTCTACCCCTGAAAATACCGGTTTCATGCCTTTTTACGATGATTTTTAAAAAAGTCACTTTTGGTCGGTTCTTCGCAGATCCGATTTTTGGCCGCAAAATCCAACCTAAAGAACCTAAATTTTTATTTCTTCAAGATATCGGATTTTGGCCTTCACTATCATTCTCAAGTCGCATATTCTACCCCTGAAAATACCGGTTTCATGCCTTTTTACGATGATTTTTAAAAAAGTCACTTTTGGTCGGTTCTTCACAGATCCGATTTTTGGCCGGAAAATCCAACCTAAAGAACCTAAATTTTTATTTCTTCAAAATATCGAATTTTGGCCTTCACTATCATTCTCAAGTCGCATATTCTACCCCTGAAAACACCGGTTACATGCCTTTTTTAGATGATTTTTAAAAAAGTCACTTTTAGTCGGTTCTTCGCAGATCCGATTTTTGGCCGGAAATCCAACCTAAAGAACCTAAATTTTTATTTCTTCAAAATATCGAATTTTGGCCTTCACTATCATTCTCAAGTCGCATATTCTACCCCTGAAAATACCGGTTACATGCCTTTTTACGATGATTTTTAAAAAAGTCACTTTTGGTCGGTTCTTCGCAGATCCGATTTTTGGCCGGAAAATCCAACCTAAAGAACCTAAATTTTTATTTCTTCAAGATATCGAATTTTGGCCTTCACTATCATTCTCAAGTCGCATATTCTACCCCTGAAAATACCGGTTACATGCCTTTTTACGATGATTTTAAAAAAAGTCACTTTTGGTCGGTTCTTCACAGATCCGATTTTTGGCCGGAAAATCCAACCTAAAGAACCTAAATTTTTATTTCTTCAAGATATCGAATTTTGGCCTTCACTATCATTCTCAAGTCGCATATTCTACCCGTGAAAATACCGGTTACATGCCTTTTTACGATGATTTTTAAAAAAGTCACTTTTGGTCGGTTCTTCACAGATCCGATTTTTGGCCGGAAAATCCAACCTAAAGAATCTAAATTTTTATTTCTTCAAAATATCGAATTTTGGCCTTCACTATCATTCTCAAGTCGCATATTCTACCCCTGAAAATACCGGTTACATGCCTTTTTACGATGATTTTTAAAAAAGTCACTTTTGGTCGGTTCTTCACAGATCCGATTTTTGGCCGGAAAATCCAACCTAAAGAACCTAAATTTTTATTTCTTCAAAATATCGAATTTTGGCCTTCACTATCATTCTCAAGTCGCATATTCTACCCCTGAAAATACCGGTTACATGCCTTTTTACGATGATTTTTAAAAAAGTCACTTTTGGTCGGTTCTTCACAAATCCGATTTTTGGCCGGAAAATCCAACCTAAAGAACCTAAATTTTTATTTCTTCAAAATATCGAATTTTGGCCTTCACTATCATTCTCAAGTCGCATATTCTACCCCTGAAAATACCGGTTACATGCCTTTTTACGATGATTTTTAAAAAGTCACTTTTGGTCGGTTCTTCGCAGATCCGATTTTTGGCCGGAAAATCCAACCTAAAGAACCTAAATTTTTATTTCTTCAAGATATCGAATTTTGGCCTCCACTATCATTCTCAAGTCGCATATTCTACCCCTGAAAATACCGGTTACATGCCTTTTTACGATGATTTTTAAAAAAGTCACTTTTGGTCGGTTCTTCGCAGATCCGATTTTTGGCTGGAAAATCCGACCTAAAGAACCTAAATTTTTATTTCTTCAAGATTTCGAATTTTGGCCTTCATTATCATTCTCAAGTCGTATATTCTACCCCTGAAAATACCGGTTACATGCCTTTTTACGATGATTTTTAAAAAAGTCACTTTTGGTCGGTTCTTCACAGATCCGATTTTTGGCCGGAAAATCCAACCTAAAGAACCTAAATTTTTATTTCTTCAAGATTTCGAATTTTGGCCTTCACTATCATTCTCAAGTCGCATATTCTACCCCTGAAAACACCGGTTACATGCCTTTTTACGATGATTTTTAAAAAAGTCACTTTTGGTCGGTTCTTCACAGATCCGATTTTTGGCCGGAAAATCCAACCTAAAGAACCTAAATTTTTATTTCTTCAAGATATCGAATTTTGGCCTTCACTATCATTCTCAAGTCGCATATTCTACCCCTGAAAATACCGGTTACATGCCTTTTTACGATGATTTTTAAAAAGTCACTTTTGGTCGGTTCTTCACAGATCCGATTTTTGGCCGGAAAATCCAACCTAAAGAACCTAAATTTTTATTTCTTCAAAATATCGAATTTTGGCCTTCACTATCATTCTCAAGTCGCATATTCTACCCCTGAAAATACCGGTTACATGCCTTTTTACGATGATTTTTAAAAAAGTCACTTTTGGTCGGTTCTTCACAAATCCGATTTTTGGCCGGAAAATCCAACCTAAAGAACCTAAATTTTTATTTCTTCAAAATATCGAATTTTGGCCTTCACTATCATTCTCAAGTCGCATATTCTACCCCTGAAAATACCGGTTACATGCCTTTTTACGATGATTTTTAAAAAAGTCACTTTTGGTCGGTTCTTCGCAGATCCGATTTTTGGCCGGAAAATCCAACCTAAAGAACCTAAATTTTTATTTCTTCAAGATATCGAATTTTGGCCTCCACTATCATTCTCAAGTCGCATATTCTACCCCTGAAAATACCGGTTACATGCCTTTTTACGATGATTTTTAAAAAAGTCACTTTTGGTCGGTTCTTCGCAGATCCGATTTTTGGCTGGAAAATCCGACCTAAAGAACCTAAATTTTTATTTCTTCAAGATTTCGAATTTTGGCCTTCATTATCATTCTCAAGTCGTATATTCTACCCCTGAAAATACCGGTTACATGCCTTTTTACGATGATTTTTAAAAAAGTCACTTTTGGTCGGTTCTTCACAGATCCGATTTTTGGCCGGAAAATCCAACCTAAAGAACCTAAATTTTTATTTCTTCAAGATTTCGAATTTTGGCCTTCACTATCATTCTCAAGTCGCATATTCTACCCCTGAAAACACCGGTTACATGCCTTTTTACGATGATTTTTAAAAAAGTCACTTTTGGTCGGTTCTTCACAGATCCGATTTTTGGCCGGAAAATCCAACCTAAAGAACCTAAATTTTTATTTCTTCAAGATATCGAATTTTGGCCTTCACTATCATTCTCAAGTCGCATATTCTACCCCTGAAAATACCGGTTACATGCCTTTTTACGATGATTTTTAAAAAAGTCACTTTTGGTCGGTTCTTCACAGATCCGATTTTTGGCCGGAAAATCCAACCTAAAGAACCTAAATTTTTATTTCTTCAAGATATCGAATTTTGGCCTTCACTATCATTCTCAAGTCGCATATTCTACCCGTGAAAATACCGGTTACATGCCTTTTTACGATGATTTTTAAAAAAGTCACTTTTGGTCGGTTCTTCACAGATCCGATTTTTGGCCGGAAAATCCAACCTAAAGAACCTAAATTTTTATTTCTTCAAAATATCGAATTTTGGCCTTCACTATCATTCTCAAGTCGCATATTCTACCCCTGAAAATACCGGTTACATGCCTTTTTACGATGATTTTTAAAAAAGTCACTTTTGGTCGGTTCTTCACAAATCCGATTTTTGGCCGGAAAATCCAACCTAAAGAACCTAAATTTTTATTTCTTCAAGATATCGAATTTTGGCCTTCACTATCATTCTCAAGTCGCATATTCTACCCCTGAAAACACCGGTTACATGCCTTTTTTAGATGATTTTTAAAAAAGTCACTTTTAGTCGGTTCTTCGCAGATCCGATTTTTGGCCGGAAATCCAACCTAAAGAACCTAAATTTTTATTTCTTCAAAATATCGAATTTTGGCCTTCACTATCATTCTCAAGTCGCATATTCTACCCCTGAAAATACCGGTTACATGCCTTTTTACGATGATTTTTAAAAAAGTCACTTTTGGTCGGTTCTTCACAGATCCGATTTTTGGCCGGAAAATCCAACCTAAAGAACCTAAATTTTTATTTCTTCAAAATATCGAATTTTGGCCTTCACTATCATTCTCAAGTCGCATATTCTACCCCTGAAAACACCGGTTACATGCCTTTTTACGGTGATTTTTAAAAAAGTCACTTTTGGTCGGTTCTTCACAGATCCGATTTTTGGCCGGAAAATCCAACCTAAAGAACCTAAATTTTTATTTCTTCAAAATATCGAATTTTGGCCTTCACTATCATTCTCAAGTCGCATATTCTACCCCTGAAAATACCGGTTACATGCCTTTTTACGATGATTTTTAAAAAAGTCACTTTTGGTCGGTTCTTCGCAGATCCGATTTTTGGCTGGAAAATCCGACCTAAAGAACCTAAATTTTTATTTCTTCAAGATTTCGAATTTTGGCCTTCATTATCATTCTCAAGTCGTATATTCTACCCCTGAAAATACCGGTTACATGCCTTTTTACGATGATTTTTAAAAAAGTCACTTTTGGTCGGTTCTTCACAGATCCGATTTTTGGCCGGAAAATCCAACCTAAAGAACCTAAATTTTTATTTCTTCAAGATTTCGAATTTTGGCCTTCACTATCATTCTCAAGTCGCATATTCTACCCCTGAAAACACCGGTTTCATGCCTTTTTACGATGATTTTTAAAAAAGTCACTTTTGGTCGGTTCTTCACAGATCCGATTTTTGACCGGAAAATCCAACCTAAAGAACCTAAATTTTTATTTCTTCAAGATATCGAATTTTGACCTTCACTATCATTCTCAAGTCGCATATTCTACCCCTGAAAACACCGGTTACATGCCTTTTTACGACGATTTTTAAAAAAGTCACTTTTGGTCGGTTCTTCACAGATCCGATTTTTGGCCGGAAAATCCAACCTAAAGAACCTAAATTTTTATTTCTTCAAAATATCGAATTTTGGCCTTCACTATCATTCTCAAGTCGCATATTCTACCCCTGAAAACACCGGTTTCATGCCTTTTTACGATGATTTTTAAAAAAGTCACTTTTGGTCGGTTCTTCACAGATCCGATTTTTGGCCGGAAAATCCAACCTAAAGAACCTAAATTTTTATTTCTTCAAGATATCGAATTTTGGCCTTCACTATCAGTCTCAAGTCGCATATTCTACCCCTGAAAATACCGGTTACATGCCTTTTTACGATGATTTTTAAAAAAGTCACTTTTGGTCGGTTCTTCGCAGATCCGATTTTTGGCCGGAAAATCCAACCTAAAGAACCTAAATTTTTATTTCTTCAAAATATCGAATTTTGGCCTTCACTATCATTCTCAAGTCGCATATTCTACCCCTGAAAACACCGGTTACATGCCTTTTTACGATGATTTTTAAAAAAGTCACTTTTGGTCGGTTCTTCACAGATCCGATTTTTGGCCGGAAAATCCAACCTAAAGAACCTAAATTTTTATTTCTTCAAAATATCGAATTTTGGCCTTCACTATCATTCTCAAGTCGCATATTCTACCCCTGAAAATACCGGTTACATGCCTTTTTACGATGATTTTTAAAAAAGTCACTTTTGGTCGGTTCTTCGCAGATCCGATTTTTGGCTGGAAAATCCGACCTAAAGAACCTAAATTTTTATTTCTTCAAGATTTCGAATTTTGGCCTTCATTATCATTCTCAAGTCGTATATTCTATCCCTGAAAATACCGGTTACATGCCTTTTTACGATGATTTTTAAACAAGTCACTTTTGGTCGGTTCTTCACAGATCCGATATTTGGCCGGAAAATCCAACCTAAAGAACCTAAATTTTTATTTCTTCAAGATTTCGAATTTTGGCCTTCACTATCATTCTCAAGTCGCATATTCTACCCCTGAAAACACCGGTTTCATGCCTTTTTACGATGATTTTTAAAAAAGTCACTTTTGGTCGGTTCTTCACAGATCCGATTTTTGACCGGAAAATCCAACCTAAAGAACCTAAATTTTTATTTCTTCAAGATATCGAATTTTGACCTTCACTATCATTCTCAAGTCGCATATTCTACCCCTGAAAACACCGGTTACATGCCTTTTTACGACGATTTTTAAAAAAGTCACTTTTGGTCGGTTCTTCACAGATCCGATTTTTGGCCGGAAAATCCAACCTAAAGAACCTAAATTTTTATTTCTTCAAAATATCGAATTTTGGCCTTCACTATCATTCTCAAGTCGCATATTCTACCCCTGAAAACACCGGTTTCATGCCTTTTTACGATGATTTTTAAAAAAGTCACTTTTGGTCGGTTCTTCACAGATCCGATTTTTGGCCGGAAAATCCAACCTAAAGAACCTAAATTTTTATTTCTTCAAAATATCGAATTTTGGCCTTCACTATCATTCTCAAGTCGCATATTCTACCCCTGAAAATACCGGTTACATGCCTTTTTACGATGATTTTTAAAAAAGTCACTTTTGGTCGGTTCTTCGCAGATCCGATTTTTGGCTGGAAAATCCGACCTAAAGAACCTAAATTTTTATTTCTTCAAGATTTCGAATTTTGGCCTTCATTATCATTCTCAAGTCGTATATTCTATCCCTGAAAATACCGGTTACATGCCTTTTTACGATGATTTTTAAACAAGTCACTTTTGGTCGGTTCTTCACAGATCCGATATTTGGCCGGAAAATCCAACCTAAAGAACCTAAATTTTTATTTCTTCAAGATTTCGAATTTTGGCCTTCACTATCATTCTCAAGTCGCATATTCTACCCCTGAAAACACCGGTTTCATGCCTTTTTACGATGATTTTTAAAAAAGTCACTTTTGGTCGGTTCTTCACAGATCCGATTTTTGACCGGAAAATCCAACCTAAAGAACCTAAATTTTTATTTCTTCAAGATATCGAATTTTGACCTTCACTATCATTCTCAAGTCGCATATTCTACCCCTGAAAACACCGGTTACATGCCTTTTTACGACGATTTTTAAAAAAGTCACTTTTGGTCGGTTCTTCACAGATCCGATTTTTGGCCGGAAAATCCAACCTAAAGAACCTAAATTTTTATTTCTTCAAAATATCGAATTTTGGCCTTCACTATCATTCTCAAGTCGCATATTCTACCCCTGAAAACACCGGTTTCATGCCTTTTTACGATGATTTTTAAAAAAGTCACTTTTGGTCGGTTCTTCACAGATCCGATTTTTGGCCGGAAAATCCAACCTAAAGAACCTAAATTTTTATTTCTTCAAGATATCGAATTTTGGCCTTCACTATCATTCTCAAGTCGCATATTCTACCCCTGAAAATACCGGTTACATGCCTTTTTACGATGATTTTTAAAAAAGTCACTTTTGGTCGGTTCTTCGCAGATCCGATTTTTGGCCGGAAAATCCAACCTAAAGAACCTAAATTTTTATTTCTTCAAAATATCGAATTTTGGCCTTCACTATCATTCTCAAGTCGCATATTCTACCCCTGAAAACACCGGTTACATGCCTTTTTACGATGATTTTTAAAAAAGTCACTTTTGGTCGGTTCTTCACAGATCCGATTTTTGGCCGGAAAATCCAACCTAAAGAACCTAAATTTTTATTTCTTCAAGATATCGAATTTTGGCCTTCACTATCATTCTCAAGTCGCATATTCTACCCCTGAAAATACCGGTTACATGCCTTTTTACGATGATTTTTAAAAAAGTCACTTTTGGTCGGTTCTTCACAGATCCGATTTTTGGCCGGAAAATCCAACCTAAAGAACCTAAATTTTTATTTCTTCAAGATATCGAATTTTGGCCTTCACTATCATTCTCAAGTCGCATATTCTACCCGTGAAAATACCGGTTACATGCCTTTTTACGATGATTTTTAAAAAAGTCACTTTTGGTCGGTTCTTCACAGATCCGATTTTTGGCCGGAAAATCCAACCTAAAGAACCTAAATTTTTATTTCTTCAAAATATCGAATTTTGGCCTTCACTATCATTCTCAAGTCGCATATTCTACCCCTGAAAATACCGGTTACATGCCTTTTTACGATGATTTTTAAAAAAGTCACTTTTGGTCGGTTCTTCACAAATCCGATTTTTGGCCGGAAAATCCAACCTAAAGAACCTAAATTTTTATTTCTTCAAGATATCGAATTTTGGCCTTCACTATCATTCTCAAGTCGCATATTCTACCCGTGAAAATACCGGTTACATGCCTTTTTACGATGATTTTTAAAAAAGTCACTTTTGGTCGGTTCTTCACAGATCCGATTTTTGGCCGGAAAATCCAACCTAAAGAATCTAAATTTTTATTTCTTCAAAATATCGAATTTTGGCCTTCACTATCATTCTCAAGTCGCATATTCTACCCCTGAAAATACCGGTTACATGCCTTTTTACGATGATTTTTAAAAAAGTCACTTTTGGTCGGTTCTTCACAGATCCGATTTTTGGCCGGAAAATCCAACCTAAAGAACCTAAATTTTTATTTCTTCAAAATATCGAATTTTGGCCTTCACTATCATTCTCAAGTCGCATATTCTACCCCTGAAAATACCGGTTACATGCCTTTTTACGATGATTTTTAAAAAAGTCACTTTTGGTCGGTTCTTCACAAATCCGATTTTTGGCCGGAAAATCCAACCTAAAGAACCTAAATTTTTATTTCTTCAAAATATCGAATTTTGGCCTTCACTATCATTCTCAAGTCGCATATTCTACCCCTGAAAATACCGGTTACATGCCTTTTTACGATGATTTTTAAAAAAGTCACTTTTGGTCGGTTCTTCGCAGATCCGATTTTTGGCCGGAAAATCCAACCTAAAGAACCTAAATTTTTATTTCTTCAAGATATCGAATTTTGGCCTCCACTATCATTCTCAAGTCGCATATTCTACCCCTGAAAATACCGGTTACATGCCTTTTTACGATGATTTTTAAAAAAGTCACTTTTGGTCGGTTCTTCGCAGATCCGATTTTTGGCTGGAAAATCCGACCTAAAGAACCTAAATTTTTATTTCTTCAAGATTTCGAATTTTGGCCTTCACTATCATTCTCAAGTCGCATATTCTACCCCTGAAAACACCGGTTACATGCCTTTTTACGATGATTTTTAAAAAAGTCACTTTTGGTCGGTTCTTCACAGATCCGATTTTTGGCCGGAAAATCCAACCTAAAGAACCTAAATTTTTATTTCTTCAAAATATCGAATTTTGGCCTTCACTATCATTCTCAAGTCGCATATTCTACCCCTGAAAATACCGGTTACATGCCTTTTTACGATGATTTTTAAAAAAGTCACTTTTGGTCGGTTCTTCACAAATCCGATTTTTGGCCGGAAAATCCAACCTAAAGAACCTAAATTTTTATTTCTTCAAGATATCGAATTTTGGCCTTCACTATCATTCTCAAGTCGCATATTCTACCCCTGAAAACACCGGTTACATGCCTTTTTTAGATGATTTTTAAAAAAGTCACTTTTAGTCGGTTCTTCGCAGATCCGATTTTTGGCCGGAAATCCAACCTAAAGAACCTAAATTTTTATTTCTTCAAAATATCGAATTTTGGCCTTCACTATCATTCTCAAGTCGCATATTCTACCCCTGAAAATACCGGTTACATGCCTTTTTACGATGATTTTTAAAAAAGTCACTTTTGGTCGGTTCTTCACAGATCCGATTTTTGGCCGGAAAATCCAACCTAAAGAACCTAAATTTTTATTTCTTCAAAATATCGAATTTTGGCCTTCACTATCATTCTCAAGTCGCATATTCTACCCCTGAAAACACCGGTTACATGCCTTTTTACGGTGATTTTTAAAAAAGTCACTTTTGGTCGGTTCTTCACAGATCCGATTTTTGGCCGGAAAATCCAACCTAAAGAACCTAAATTTTTATTTCTTCAAAATATCGAATTTTGGCCTTCACTATCATTCTCAAGTCGCATATTCTACCCCTGAAAATACCGGTTACATGCCTTTTTACGATGATTTTTAAAAAAGTCACTTTTGGTCGGTTCTTCGCAGATCCGATTTTTGGCTGGAAAATCCGACCTAAAGAACCTAAATTTTTATTTCTTCAAGATTTCGAATTTTGGCCTTCATTATCATTCTCAAGTCGTATATTCTACCCCTGAAAATACCGGTTACATGCCTTTTTACGATGATTTTTAAAAAAGTCACTTTTGGTCGGTTCTTCACAGATCCGATTTTTGGCCGGAAAATCCAACCTAAAGAACCTAAATTTTTATTTCTTCAAGATATCGAATTTTGGCCTTCACTATCATTCTCAAGTCGCATATTCTACCCCTGAAAATACCGGTTACATGCCTTTTTACGATGATTTTTAAAAAAGTCACTTTTGGTCGGTTCTTCACAAATCCGATTTTTGGCCGGAAAATCCAACCTAAAGAACCTAAATTTTTATTTCTTCAAGATATCGAATTTTGGCCTTCACTATCATTCTCAAGTCGCATATTCTACCCGTGAAAATACCGGTTACATGCCTTTTTACGATGATTTTTAAAAAAGTCACTTTTGGTCGGTTCTTCACAGATCCGATTTTTGGCCGGAAAATCCAACCTAAAGAATCTAAATTTTTATTTCTTCAAAATATCGAATTTTGGCCTTCACTATCATTCTCAAGTCGCATATTCTACCCCTGAAAATACCGGTTACATGCCTTTTTACGATGATTTTTAAAAAAGTCACTTTTGGTCGGTTCTTCACAGATCCGATTTTTGGCCGGAAAATCCAACCTAAAGAACCTAAATTTTTATTTCTTCAAAATATCGAATTTTGGCCTTCACTATCATTCTCAAGTCGCATATTCTACCCCTGAAAATACCGGTTACATGCCTTTTTACGATGATTTTTAAAAAAGTCACTTTTGGTCGGTTCTTCACAAATCCGATTTTTGGCCGGAAAATCCAACCTAAAGAACCTAAATTTTTATTTCTTCAAAATATCGAATTTTGGCCTTCACTATCATTCTCAAGTCGCATATTCTACCCCTGAAAATACCGGTTACATGCCTTTTTACGATGATTTTTAAAAAAGTCACTTTTGGTCGGTTCTTCGCAGATCCGATTTTTGGCCGGAAAATCCAACCTAAAGAACCTAAATTTTTATTTCTTCAAGATATCGAATTTTGGCCTCCACTATCATTCTCAAGTCGCATATTCTACCCCTGAAAATACCGGTTACATGCCTTTTTACGATGATTTTTAAAAAAGTCACTTTTGGTCGGTTCTTCGCAGATCCGATTTTTGGCTGGAAAATCCGACCTAAAGAACCTAAATTTTTATTTCTTCAAGGTTTCGAATTTTGGCCTTCATTATCATTCTCAAGTCGTATATTCTACCCCTGAAAATACCGGTTACATGCCTTTTTACGATGATTTTTAAAAAAGTCACTTTTGGTCGGTTCTTCACAGATCCGATTTTTGGCCGGAAAATCCAACCTAAAGAACCTAAATTTTTATTTCTTCAAGATTTCGAATTTTGGCCTTCACTATCATTCTCAAGTCGCATATTCTACCCCTGAAAACACCGGTTACATGCCTTTTTACGATGATTTTTAAAAAAGTCACTTTTGGTCGGTTCTTCACAGATCCCATTTTTGGCCGGAAAATCCAACCTAAAGAACCTAAATTTTTATTTCTTCAAGATATCGAATTTTGGCCTTCACTATCATTCTCAAGTCGCATATTCTACCCCTGAAAATACCGGTTTCATGCCTTTTTACGATGATTTTTAAAAAAGTCACTTTTAGTCGGTTCTTCGCAGATCCGATTTTTGGCCGGAAAATCCAACCTAAAGAACCTAAATTTTTATTTCTTCAAGATATCGAATTTTGGCCTTCACTATCATTCTCAAGTCGCATATTCTACCCCTGAAAATACCGGTTACATGCCTTTTTACGATGATTTTTAAAAAAGTCACTTTTGGTCGGTTCTTCACAGATCCGATTTTTGGCCGGAAAAACCAACCTACAGAACATAAATTTTTATTTCTTCAAGATATCGAATTTTGGCCTTCACTATCATTCTCAAGTCGCATATTCTACCCCTGAAAATACCGGTTTCATGCCTTTTTACGATGATTTTTAAAAAAGTCACTTTTAGTCGGTTCTTCGCAGATCCGATTTTTGGCCGGAAAATCCAACCTAAAGAACCTAAATTTTTATTTCTTCAAAATATCGAATTTTGGCCTTCACTATCATTCTCAAGTCGCATATTCTACCCCTGAAAACACCGGTTACATGCCTTTTTACGATGATTTTTAAAAAAGTCACTTTTGGTCGGTTCTGCACATATCCGATTTTTGGCCGGAAAATCCAACCTAAAGAACCTAAATTTTTATTTCTTCAAGATATCGAATTTTGGCCTTCACTATCATTCTCAAGTCGCATATTCTACCCCTGAAAATACCGGTTTCATGCCTTTTTACGATGATTTTTAAAAAAGTCACTTTTGGTCGGTTCTTCACAGATCCGATTTTTGGCCGGAAATCCAACCTAAAGAACCTAAATTTTTATTTCTTCAAAATATCGAATTTTGGCCTTCACTATCATTCTCAAGTCGCATATTCTACCCCTGAAAATACCGGTTACATGCCTTTTTACGATGATTTTTAAAAAAGTCACTTTTGGTCGGTTCTTCGCAGATCCGATTTTTGGCCGGAAAATCCAACCTAAAGAACCTAAATTTTTATTTCTTCAAGATATCGAATTTTGGCCTTCACTATCATTCTCAAGTCGCATATTCTACCCCTGAAAATACCGGTTACATGCCTTTTTACGATGATTTTAAAAAAAGTCACTTTTGGTCGGTTCTTCACAGATCCGATTTTTGGCCGGAAAATCCAACCTAAAGAACCTAAATTTTTATTTCTTCAAGATATCGAATTTTGGCCTTCACTATCATTCTCAAGTCGCATATTCTACCCGTGAAAATACCGGTTACATGCCTTTTTACGATGATTTTTAAAAAAGTCACTTTTGGTCGGTTCTTCACAGATCCGATTTTTGGCCGGAAAATCCAACCTAAAGAATCTAAATTTTTATTTCTTCAAAATATCGAATTTTGGCCTTCACTATCATTCTCAAGTCGCATATTCTACCCCTGAAAATACCGGTTACATGCCTTTTTACGATGATTTTTAAAAAAGTCACTTTTGGTCGGTTCTTCACAGATCCGATTTTTGGCCGGAAAATCCAACCTAAAGAACCTAAATTTTTATTTCTTCAAAATATCGAATTTTGGCCTTCACTATCATTCTCAAGTCGCATATTCTACCCCTGAAAATACCGGTTACATGCCTTTTTACGATGATTTTTAAAAAAGTCACTTTTGGTCGGTTCTTCACAAATCCGATTTTTGGCCGGAAAATCCAACCTAAAGAACCTAAATTTTTATTTCTTCAAAATATCGAATTTTGGCCTTCACTATCATTCTCAAGTCGCATATTCTACCCCTGAAAATACCGGTTACATGCCTTTTTACGATGATTTTTAAAAAAGTCACTTTTGGTCGGTTCTTCGCAGATCCGATTTTTGGCCGGAAAATCCAACCTAAAGAACCTAAATTTTTATTTCTTCAAGATATCGAATTTTGGCCTCCACTATCATTCTCAAGTCGCATATTCTACCCCTGAAAATACCGGTTACATGCCTTTTTACGATGATTTTTAAAAAAGTCACTTTTGGTCGGTTCTTCGCAGATCCGATTTTTGGCTGGAAAATCCGACCTAAAGAACCTAAATTTTTATTTCTTCAAGATTTCGAATTTTGGCCTTCATTATCATTCTCAAGTCGTATATTCTACCCCTGAAAATACCGGTTACATGCCTTTTTACGATGATTTTTAAAAAAGTCACTTTTGGTCGGTTCTTCACAGATCCGATTTTTGGCCGGAAAATCCAACCTAAAGAACCTAAATTTTTATTTCTTCAAGATTTCGAATTTTGGCCTTCACTATCATTCTCAAGTCGCATATTCTACCCCTGAAAACACCGGTTACATGCCTTTTTACGATGATTTTTAAAAAAGTCACTTTTGGTCGGTTCTTCACAGATCCGATTTTTGGCCGGAAAATCCAACCTAAAGAACCTAAATTTTTATTTCTTCAAGATATCGAATTTTGGCCTTCACTATCATTCTCAAGTCGCATATTCTACCCCTGAAAATACCGGTTACATGCCTTTTTACGATGATTTTTAAAAAAGTCACTTTTGGTCGGTTCTTCACAGATCCGATTTTTGGCCGGAAAATCCAACCTAAAGAACCTAAATTTTTATTTCTTCAAGATATCGAATTTTGGCCTTCACTATCATTCTCAAGTCGCATATTCTACCCGTGAAAATACCGGTTACATGCCTTTTTACGATGATTTTTAAAAAAGTCACTTTTGGTCGGTTCTTCACAGATCCGATTTTTGGCCGGAAAATCCAACCTAAAGAACCTAAATTTTTATTTCTTCAAAATATCGAATTTTGGCCTTCACTATCATTCTCAAGTCGCATATTCTACCCCTGAAAATACCGGTTACATGCCTTTTTACGATGATTTTTAAAAAAGTCACTTTTGGTCGGTTCTTCACAAATCCGATTTTTGGCCGGAAAATCCAACCTAAAGAACCTAAATTTTTATTTCTTCAAGATATCGAATTTTGGCCTTCACTATCATTCTCAAGTCGCATATTCTA
Organism: Ephialtes manifestator; assembly: GCA_963970395.1. NCBI lineage: Eukaryota > Metazoa > Arthropoda > Insecta > Hymenoptera > Ichneumonidae > Ephialtes > Ephialtes manifestator. The sequence continues at coordinate 21,485,395 of OZ019982.1, read as the reverse complement.
CCCGTGAAAATACCGGTTACATGCCTTTTTACGATGATTTTTAAAAAAGTCACTTTTGGTCGGTTCTTCACAGATCCGATTTTTGGCCGGAAAATCCAACCTAAAGAATCTAAATTTTTATTTCTTCAAAATATCGAATTTTGGCCTTCACTATCATTCTCAAGTCGCATATTCTACCCCTGAAAATACCGGTTACATGCCTTTTTACGATGATTTTTAAAAAAGTCACTTTTGGTCGGTTCTTCACAGATCCGATTTTTGGCCGGAAAATCCAACCTAAAGAACCTAAATTTTTATTTCTTCAAAATATCGAATTTTGGCCTTCACTATCATTCTCAAGTCGCATATTCTACCCCTGAAAATACCGGTTACATGCCTTTTTACGATGATTTTTAAAAAAGTCACTTTTGGTCGGTTCTTCACAAATCCGATTTTTGGCCGGAAAATCCAACCTAAAGAACCTAAATTTTTATTTCTTCAAAATATCGAATTTTGGCCTTCACTATCATTCTCAAGTCGCATATTCTACCCCTGAAAATACCGGTTACATGCCTTTTTACGATGATTTTTAAAAAAGTCACTTTTGGTCGGTTCTTCGCAGATCCGATTTTTGGCCGGAAAATCCAACCTAAAGAACCTAAATTTTTATTTCTTCAAGATATCGAATTTTGGCCTCCACTATCATTCTCAAGTCGCATATTCTACCCCTGAAAATACCGGTTACATGCCTTTTTACGATGATTTTTAAAAAAGTCACTTTTGGTCGGTTCTTCGCAGATCCGATTTTTGGCTGGAAAATCCGACCTAAAGAACCTAAATTTTTATTTCTTCAAGATTTCGAATTTTGGCCTTCATTATCATTCTCAAGTCGTATATTCTACCCCTGAAAATACCGGTTACATGCCTTTTTACGATGATTTTTAAAAAAGTCACTTTTGGTCGGTTCTTCACAGATCCGATTTTTGGCCGGAAAATCCAACCTAAAGAACCTAAATTTTTATTTCTTCAAGATTTCGAATTTTGGCCTTCACTATCATTCTCAAGTCGCATATTCTACCCCTGAAAACACCGGTTACATGCCTTTTTACGATGATTTTTAAAAAAGTCACTTTTGGTCGGTTCTTCACAGATCCGATTTTTGGCCGGAAAATCCAACCTAAAGAACCTAAATTTTTATTTCTTCAAGATATCGAATTTTGGCCTTCACTATCATTCTCAAGTCGCATATTCTACCCCTGAAAATACCGGTTACATGCCTTTTTACGATGATTTTTAAAAAAGTCACTTTTGGTCGGTTCTTCACAGATCCGATTTTTGGCCGGAAAATCCAACCTAAAGAACCTAAATTTTTATTTCTTCAAGATATCGAATTTTGGCCTTCACTATCATTCTCAAGTCGCATATTCTACCCGTGAAAATACCGGTTACATGCCTTTTTACGATGATTTTTAAAAAAGTCACTTTTGGTCGGTTCTTCACAGATCCGATTTTTGGCCGGAAAATCCAACCTAAAGAACCTAAATTTTTATTTCTTCAAAATATCGAATTTTGGCCTTCACTATCATTCTCAAGTCGCATATTCTACCCCTGAAAATACCGGTTACATGCCTTTTTACGATGATTTTTAAAAAAGTCACTTTTGGTCGGTTCTTCACAAATCCGATTTTTGGCCGGAAAATCCAACCTAAAGAACCTAAATTTTTATTTCTTCAAGATATCGAATTTTGGCCTTCACTATCATTCTCAAGTCGCATATTCTACCCCTGAAAACACCGGTTACATGCCTTTTTTAGATGATTTTTAAAAAAGTCACTTTTAGTCGGTTCTTCGCAGATCCGATTTTTGGCCGGAAATCCAACCTAAAGAACCTAAATTTTTATTTCTTCAAAATATCGAATTTTGGCCTTCACTATCATTCTCAAGTCGCATATTCTACCCCTGAAAATACCGGTTACATGCCTTTTTACGATGATTTTTAAAAAAGTCACTTTTGGTCGGTTCTTCACAGATCCGATTTTTGGCCGGAAAATCCAACCTAAAGAACCTAAATTTTTATTTCTTCAAAATATCGAATTTTGGCCTTCACTATCATTCTCAAGTCGCATATTCTACCCCTGAAAACACCGGTTACATGCCTTTTTACGGTGATTTTTAAAAAAGTCACTTTTGGTCGGTTCTTCACAGATCCGATTTTTGGCCGGAAAATCCAACCTAAAGAACCTAAATTTTTATTTCTTCAAAATATCGAATTTTGGCCTTCACTATCATTCTCAAGTCGCATATTCTACCCCTGAAAATACCGGTTACATGCCTTTTTACGATGATTTTTAAAAAAGTCACTTTTGGTCGGTTCTTCGCAGATCCGATTTTTGGCTGGAAAATCCGACCTAAAGAACCTAAATTTTTATTTCTTCAAGATTTCGAATTTTGGCCTTCATTATCATTCTCAAGTCGTATATTCTACCCCTGAAAATACCGGTTACATGCCTTTTTACGATGATTTTTAAAAAAGTCACTTTTGGTCGGTTCTTCACAGATCCGATTTTTGGCCGGAAAATCCAACCTAAAGAACCTAAATTTTTATTTCTTCAAGATTTCGAATTTTGGCCTTCACTATCATTCTCAAGTCGCATATTCTACCCCTGAAAACACCGGTTACATGCCTTTTTACGATGATTTTTAAAAAAGTCACTTTTGGTCGGTTCTTCACAGATCCGATTTTTGGCCGGAAAATCCAACCTAAAGAACCTAAATTTTTATTTCTTCAAGATATCGAATTTTGGCCTTCACTATCATTCTCAAGTCGCATATTCTACCCCTGAAAATACCGGTTACATGCCTTTTTACGATGATTTTTAAAAAAGTCACTTTTGGTCGGTTCTTCACAAATCCGATTTTTGGCCGGAAAATCCAACCTAAAGAACCTAAATTTTTATTTCTTCAAGATATCGAATTTTGGCCTTCACTATCATTCTCAAGTCGCATATTCTACCCGTGAAAATACCGGTTACATGCCTTTTTACGATGATTTTTAAAAAAGTCACTTTTGGTCGGTTCTTCACAGATCCGATTTTTGGCCGGAAAATCCAACCTAAAGAATCTAAATTTTTATTTCTTCAAAATATCGAATTTTGGCCTTCACTATCATTCTCAAGTCGCATATTCTACCCCTGAAAATACCGGTTACATGCCTTTTTACGATGATTTTTAAAAAGTCACTTTTGGTCGGTTCTTCACAGATCCGATTTTTGGCCGGAAAATCCAACCTAAAGAACCTAAATTTTTATTTCTTCAAAATATCGAATTTTGGCCTTCACTATCATTCTCAAGTCGCATATTCTACCCCTGAAAATACCGGTTACATGCCTTTTTACGATGATTTTTAAAAAAGTCACTTTTGGTCGGTTCTTCGCAGATCCGATTTTTGGCCGGAAAATCCAACCTAAAGAACCTAAATTTTTATTTCTTCAAGATATCGAATTTTGGCCTCCACTATCATTCTCAAGTCGCATATTCTACCCCTGAAAATACCGGTTACATGCCTTTTTACGATGATTTTTAAAAAAGTCACTTTTGGTCGGTTCTTCGCAGATCCGATTTTTGGCTGGAAAATCCGACCTAAAGAACCTAAATTTTTATTTCTTCAAGATTTCGAATTTTGGCCTTCATTATCATTCTCAAGTCGTATATTCTACCCCTGAAAATACCGGTTACATGCCTTTTTACGATGATTTTTAAAAAAGTCACTTTTGGTCGGTTCTTCACAGATCCGATTTTTGGCCGGAAAATCCAACCTAAAGAACCTAAATTTTTATTTCTTCAAGATTTCGAATTTTGGCCTTCACTATCATTCTCAAGTCGCATATTCTACCCCTGAAAACACCGGTTACATGCCTTTTTACGATGATTTTTAAAAAAGTCACTTTTGGTCGGTTCTTCACAGATCCGATTTTTGGCCGGAAAATCCAACCTAAAGAACCTAAATTTTTATTTCTTCAATATATCGAATTTTGGCCTTCACTATCATTCTCAAGTCGCATATTCTACCCCTGAAAATACCGGTTACATGCCTTTTTACGATGATTTTTAAAAAAGTCACTTTTGGTCGGTTCTTCACAGATCCGATTTTTGGCCGGAAAATCCAACCTAAAGAACCTAAATTTTTATTTCTTCAAGATATCGAATTTTGGCCTTCACTATCATTCTCAAGTCGCATATTCTACCCGTGAAAATACCGGTTACATGCCTTTTTACGATGATTTTTAAAAAAGTCACTTTTGGTCGGTTCTTCACAGATCCGATTTTTGGCCGGAAAATCCAACCTAAAGAACCTAAATTTTTATTTCTTCAAAATATCGAATTTTGGCCTTCACTATCATTCTCAAGTCGCATATTCTACCCCTGAAAATACCGGTTACATGCCTTTTTACGATGATTTTTAAAAAAGTCACTTTTGGTCGGTTCTTCGCAGATCCGATTTTTGGCCGGAAAATCCAACCTAAAGAACCTAAATTTTTATTTCTTCAAGATATCGAATTTTGGCCTCCACTATCATTCTCAAGTCGCATATTCTACCCCTGAAAATACCGGTTACATGCCTTTTTACGATGATTTTTAAAAAAGTCACTTTTGGTCGGTTCTTCGCAGATCCGATTTTTGGCTGGAAAATCCGACCTAAAGAACCTAAATTTTTATTTCTTCAAGATTTCGAATTTTGGCCTTCATTATCATTCTCAAGTCGTATATTCTACCCCTGAAAATACCGGTTACATGCCTTTTTACGATGATTTTTAAAAAAGTCACTTTTGGTCGGTTCTTCACAGATCCGATTTTTGGCCGGAAAATCCAACCTAAAGAACCTAAATTTTTATTTCTTCAAGATTTCGAATTTTGGCCTTCACTATCATTCTCAAGTCGCATATTCTACCCCTGAAAACACCGGTTACATGCCTTTTTACGATGATTTTTAAAATAGTCACTTTTGGTCGGTTCTTCACAGATCCGATTTTTGGCCGGAAAATCCAACCTAAAGAACCTAAATTTTTATTTCTTCAAGATATCGAATTTTGGCCTTCACTATCATTCTCAAGTCGCATATTCTACCCCTGAAAATACCGGTTACATGCCTTTTTACGATGATTTTTAAAAAAGTCACTTTTGGTCGGTTCTTCACAGATCCGATTTTTGGCCGGAAAATCCAACCTAAAGAACCTAAATTTTTATTTCTTCAAGATATCGAATTTTGGCCTTCACTATCATTCTCAAGTCGCATATTCTACCCGTGAAAATACCGGTTACATGCCTTTTTACGATGATTTTTAAAAAAGTCACTTTTGGTCGGTTCTTCACAGATCCGATTTTTGGCCGGAAAATCCAACCTAAAGAACCTAAATTTTTATTTCTTCAAAATATCGAATTTTGGCCTTCACTATCATTCTCAAGTCGCATATTCTACCCCTGAAAATACCGGTTACATGCCTTTTTACGATGATTTTTAAAAAAGTCACTTTTGGTCGGTTCTTCACAAATCCGATTTTTGGCCGGAAAATCCAACCTAAAGAACCTAAATTTTTATTTCTTCAAGATATCGAATTTTGGCCTTCACTATCATTCTCAAGTCGCATATTCTACCCCTGAAAACACCGGTTACATGCCTTTTTTAGATGATTTTTAAAAAAGTCACTTTTAGTCGGTTCTTCGCAGATCCGATTTTTGGCCGGAAATCCAACCTAAAGAACCTAAATTTTTATTTCTTCAAAATATCGAATTTTGGCCTTCACTATCATTCTCAAGTCGCATATTCTACCCCTGAAAATACCGGTTACATGCCTTTTTACGATGATTTTTAAAAAAGTCACTTTTGGTCGGTTCTTCACAGATCCGATTTTTGGCCGGAAAATCCAACCTAAAGAACCTAAATTTTTATTTCTTCAAAATATCGAATTTTGGCCTTCACTATCATTCTCAAGTCGCATATTCTACCCCTGAAAACACCGGTTACATGCCTTTTTACGGTGATTTTTAAAAAAGTCACTTTTGGTCGGTTCTTCACAGATCCGATTTTTGGCCGGAAAATCCAACCTAAAGAACCTAAATTTTTATTTCTTCAAAATATCGAATTTTGGCCTTCACTATCATTCTCAAGTCGCATATTCTACCCCTGAAAATACCGGTTACATGCCTTTTTACGATGATTTTTAAAAAAGTCACTTTTGGTCGGTTCTTCGCAGATCCGATTTTTGGCTGGAAAATCCGACCTAAAGAACCTAAATTTTTATTTCTTCAAGATTTCGAATTTTGGCCTTCATTATCATTCTCAAGTCGTATATTCTACCCCTGAAAATACCGGTTACATGCCTTTTTACGATGATTTTTAAAAAAGTCACTTTTGGTCGGTTCTTCACAGATCCGATTTTTGGCCGGAAAATCCAACCTAAAGAACCTAAATTTTTATTTCTTCAAGATTTCGAATTTTGGCCTTCACTATCATTCTCAAGTCGCATATTCTACCCCTGAAAACACCGGTTTCATGCCTTTTTACGATGATTTTTAAAAAAGTCACTTTTGGTCGGTTCTTCACAGATCCGATTTTTGACCGGAAAATCCAACCTAAAGAACCTAAATTTTTATTTCTTCAAGATATCGAATTTTGACCTTCACTATCATTCTCAAGTCGCATATTCTACCCCTGAAAACACCGGTTACATGCCTTTTTACGACGATTTTTAAAAAAGTCACTTTTGGTCGGTTCTTCACAGATCCGATTTTTGGCCGGAAAATCCAACCTAAAGAACCTAAATTTTTATTTCTTCAAAATATCGAATTTTGGCCTTCACTATCATTCTCAAGTCGCATATTCTACCCCTGAAAACACCGGTTTCATGCCTTTTTACGATGATTTTTAAAAAAGTCACTTTTGGTCGGTTCTTCACAGATCCGATTTTTGGCCGGAAAATCCAACCTAAAGAACCTAAATTTTTATTTCTTCAAGATATCGAATTTTGGCCTTCACTATCATTCTCAAGTCGCATATTCTACCCCTGAAAATACCGGTTACATGCCTTTTTACGATGATTTTTAAAAAAGTCACTTTTGGTCGGTTCTTCGCAGATCCGATTTTTGGCCGGAAAATCCAACCTAAAGAACCTAAATTTTTATTTCTTCAAAATATCGAATTTTGGCCTTCACTATCATTCTCAAGTCGCATATTCTACCCCTGAAAACACCGGTTACATGCCTTTTTACGATGATTTTTAAATCGGATCTGTGAAGAACCGACCAAAAGTGACTTTCACTTTTGGTCGGTTCTTCACAGATCCGATTTTTGGCCGGAAAATCCAACCTAAAGAACCTAAATTTTTATTTCTTCAAAATATCGAATTTTGGCCTTCACTATCATTCTCAAGTCGCATATTCTACCCCTGAAAATACCGGTTACATGCCTTTTTACGATGATTTTTAAAAAAGTCACTTTTGGTCGGTTCTTCGCAGATCCGATTTTTGGCTGGAAAATCCGACCTAAAGAACCTAAATTTTTATTTCTTCAAGATTTCGAATTTTGGCCTTCATTATCATTCTCAAGTCGTATATTCTATCCCTGAAAATACCGGTTACATGCCTTTTTACGATGATTTTTAAAAAAGTCACTTTTGGTCGGTTCTTCACAGATCCGATATTTGGCCGGAAAATCCAACCTAAAGAACCTAAATTTTTATTTCTTCAAGATTTCGAATTTTGGCCTTCACTATCATTCTCAAGTCGCATATTCTACCCCTGAAAACACCGGTTTCATGCCTTTTTACGATGATTTTTAAAAAAGTCACTTTTGGTCGGTTCTTCACAGATCCGATTTTTGACCGGAAAATCCAACCTAAAGAACCTAAATTTTTATTTCTTCAAGATATCGAATTTTGACCTTCACTATCATTCTCAAGTCGCATATTCTACCCCTGAAAACACCGGTTACATGCCTTTTTACGACGATTTTTAAAAAAGTCACTTTTGGTCGGTTCTTCACAGATCCGATTTTTGGCCGGAAAATCCAACCTAAAGAACCTAAATTTTTATTTCTTCAAAATATCGAATTTTGGCCTTCACTATCATTCTCAAGTCGCATATTCTACCCCTGAAAACACCGGTTTCATGCCTTTTTACGATGATTTTTAAAAAAGTCACTTTTGGTCGGTTCTTCACAGATCCGATTTTTGGCCGGAAAATCCAACCTAAAGAACCTAAATTTTTATTTCTTCAAGATATCGAATTTTGGCCTTCACTATCATTCTCAAGTCGCATATTCTACCCCTGAAAATACCGGTTACATGCCTTTTTACGATGATTTTTAAAAAAGTCACTTTTGGTCGGTTCTTCGCAGATCCGATTTTTGGCCGGAAAATCCAACCTAAAGAACCTAAATTTTTATTTCTTCAAAATATCGAATTTTGGCCTTCACTATCATTCTCAAGTCGCATATTCTACCCCTGAAAACACCGGTTACATGCCTTTTTACGATGATTTTTAAAAAAGTCACTTTTGGTCGGTTCTTCACAGATCCGATTTTTGGCCGGAAAATCCAACCTAAAGAACCTAAATTTTTATTTCTTCAAGATATCGAATTTTGGCCTTCACTATCATTCTCAAGTCGCATATTCTACCCCTGAAAATACCGGTTACATGCCTTTTTACGATGATTTTTAAAAAAGTCACTTTTGGTCGGTTCTTCACAGATCCGATTTTTGGCCGGAAAATCCAACCTAAAGAACCTAAATTTTTATTTCTTCAAGATATCGAATTTTGGCCTTCACTATCATTCTCAAGTCGCATATTCTACCCGTGAAAATACCGGTTACATGCCTTTTTACGATGATTTTTAAAAAAGTCACTTTTGGTCGGTTCTTCACAGATCCGATTTTTGGCCGGAAAATCCAACCTAAAGAACCTAAATTTTTATTTCTTCAAAATATCGAATTTTGGCCTTCACTATCATTCTCAAGTCGCATATTCTACCCCTGAAAATACCGGTTACATGCCTTTTTACGATGATTTTTAAAAAAGTCACTTTTGGTCGGTTCTTCACAAATCCGATTTTTGGCCGGAAAATCCAACCTAAAGAACCTAAATTTTTATTTCTTCAAGATATCGAATTTTGGCCTTCACTATCATTCTCAAGTCGCATATTCTACCCGTGAAAATACCGGTTACATGCCTTTTTACGATGATTTTTAAAAAAGTCACTTTTGGTCGGTTCTTCACAGATCCGATTTTTGGCCGGAAAATCCAACCTAAAGAATCTAAATTTTTATTTCTTCAAAATATCGAATTTTGGCCTTCACTATCATTCTCAAGTCGCATATTCTACCCCTGAAAATACCGGTTACATGCCTTTTTACGATGATTTTTAAAAAAGTCACTTTTGGTCGGTTCTTCACAGATCCGATTTTTGGCCGGAAAATCCAACCTAAAGAACCTAAATTTTTATTTCTTCAAAATATCGAATTTTGGCCTTCACTATCATTCTCAAGTCGCATATTCTACCCCTGAAAATACCGGTTACATGCCTTTTTACGATGATTTTTAAAAAAGTCACTTTTGGTCGGTTCTTCACAAATCCGATTTTTGGCCGGAAAATCCAACCTAAAGAACCTAAATTTTTATTTCTTCAAAATATCGAATTTTGGCCTTCACTATCATTCTCAAGTCGCATATTCTACCCCTGAAAATACCGGTTACATGCCTTTTTACGATGATTTTTAAAAAAGTCACTTTTGGTCGGTTCTTCGCAGATCCGATTTTTGGCCGGAAAATCCAACCTAAAGAACCTAAATTTTTATTTCTTCAAGATATCGAATTTTGGCCTCCACTATCATTCTCAAGTCGCATATTCTACCCCTGAAAATACCGGTTACATGCCTTTTTACGATGATTTTTAAAAAAGTCACTTTTGGTCGGTTCTTCGCAGATCCGATTTTTGGCTGGAAAATCCGACCTAAAGAACCTAAATTTTTATTTCTTCAAGATTTCGAATTTTGGCCTTCACTATCATTCTCAAGTCGCATATTCTACCCCTGAAAACACCGGTTACATGCCTTTTTACGATGATTTTTAAAAAAGTCACTTTTGGTCGGTTCTTCACAGATCCGATTTTTGGCCGGAAAATCCAACCTAAAGAACCTAAATTTTTATTTCTTCAAGATATCGAATTTTGGCCTTCACTATCATTCTCAAGTCGCATATTCTACCCCTGAAAATACCGGTTACATGCCTTTTTACGATGATTTTTAAAAAAGTCACTTTTGGTCGGTTCTTCACAGATCCGATTTTTGGCCGGAAAATCCAACCTAAAGAACCTAAATTTTTATTTCTTCAAGATATCGAATTTTGGCCTTCACTATCATTCTCAAGTCGCATATTCTACCCGTGAAAATACCGGTTACATGCCTTTTTACGATGATTTTTAAAAAAGTCACTTTTGGTCGGTTCTTCACAGATCCGATTTTTGGCCGGAAAATCCAACCTAAAGAACCTAAATTTTTATTTCTTCAAAATATCGAATTTTGGCCTTCACTATCATTCTCAAGTCGCATATTCTACCCCTGAAAATACCGGTTACATGCCTTTTTACGATGATTTTTAAAAAAGTCACTTTTGGTCGGTTCTTCACAAATCCGATTTTTGGCCGGAAAATCCAACCTAAAGAACCTAAATTTTTATTTCTTCAAGATATCGAATTTTGGCCTTCACTATCATTCTCAAGTCGCATATTCTACCCCTGAAAACACCGGTTACATGCCTTTTTTAGATGATTTTTAAAAAAGTCACTTTTAGTCGGTTCTTCGCAGATCCGATTTTTGGCCGGAAATCCAACCTAAAGAACCTAAATTTTTATTTCTTCAAAATATCGAATTTTGGCCTTCACTATCATTCTCAAGTCGCATATTCTACCCCTGAAAATACCGGTTACATGCCTTTTTACGATGATTTTTAAAAAAGTCACTTTTGGTCGGTTCTTCACAGATCCGATTTTTGGCCGGAAAATCCAACCTAAAGAACCTAAATTTTTATTTCTTCAAAATATCGAATTTTGGCCTTCACTATCATTCTCAAGTCGCATATTCTACCCCTGAAAACACCGGTTACATGCCTTTTTACGGTGATTTTTAAAAAAGTCACTTTTGGTCGGTTCTTCACAGATCCGATTTTTGGCCGGAAAATCCAACCTAAAGAACCTAAATTTTTATTTCTTCAAAATATCGAATTTTGGCCTTCACTATCATTCTCAAGTCGCATATTCTACCCCTGAAAATACCGGTTACATGCCTTTTTACGATGATTTTTAAAAAAGTCACTTTTGGTCGGTTCTTCGCAGATCCGATTTTTGGCTGGAAAATCCGACCTAAAGAACCTAAATTTTTATTTCTTCAAGATTTCGAATTTTGGCCTTCATTATCATTCTCAAGTCGTATATTCTACCCCTGAAAATACCGGTTACATGCCTTTTTACGATGATTTTTAAAAAAGTCACTTTTGGTCGGTTCTTCACAGATCCGATTTTTGGCCGGAAAATCCAACCTAAAGAACCTAAATTTTTATTTCTTCAAGATTTCGAATTTTGGCCTTCACTATCATTCTCAAGTCGCATATTCTACCCCTGAAAACACCGGTTACATGCCTTTTTACGATGATTTTTAAAAAAGTCACTTTTGGTCGGTTCTTCACAGATCCGATTTTTGGCCGGAAAATCCAACCTAAAGAACCTAAATTTTTATTTCTTCAAGATATCGAATTTTGGCCTTCACTATCATTCTCAAGTCGCATATTCTACCCCTGAAAATACCGGTTACATGCCTTTTTACGATGATTTTTAAAAAAGTCACTTTTGGTCGGTTCTTCACAAATCCGATTTTTGGCCGGAAAATCCAACCTAAAGAACCTAAATTTTTATTTCTTCAAGATATCGAATTTTGGCCTTCACTATCATTCTCAAGTCGCATATTCTACCCGTGAAAATACCGGTTACATGCCTTTTTACGATGATTTTTAAAAAAGTCACTTTTGGTCGGTTCTTCACAGATCCGATTTTTGGCCGGAAAATCCAACCTAAAGAATCTAAATTTTTATTTCTTCAAAATATCGAATTTTGGCCTTCACTATCATTCTCAAGTCGCATATTCTACCCCTGAAAATACCGGTTACATGCCTTTTTACGATGATTTTTAAAAAAGTCACTTTTGGTCGGTTCTTCACAGATCCGATTTTTGGCCGGAAAATCCAACCTAAAGAACCTAAATTTTTATTTCTTCAAAATATCGAATTTTGGCCTTCACTATCATTCTCAAGTCGCATATTCTACCCCTGAAAACACCGGTTACATGCCTTTTTACGGTGATTTTTAAAAAAGTCACTTTTGGTCGGTTCTTCACAGATCCGATTTTTGGCCGGAAAATCCAACCTAAAGAACCTAAATTTTTATTTCTTCAAAATATCGAATTTTGGCCTTCACTATCATTCTCAAGTCGCATATTCTACCCCTGAAAATACCGGTTACATGCCTTTTTACGATGATTTTTAAAAAAGTCACTTTTGGTCGGTTCTTCGCAGATCCGATTTTTGGCTGGAAAATCCGACCTAAAGAACCTAAATTTTTATTTCTTCAAGATTTCGAATTTTGGCCTTCATTATCATTCTCAAGTCGTATATTCTACCCCTGAAAATACCGGTTACATGCCTTTTTACGATGATTTTTAAAAAAGTCACTTTTGGTCGGTTCTTCACAGATCCGATTTTTGGCCGGAAAATCCAACCTAAAGAACCTAAATTTTTATTTCTTCAAGATTTCGAATTTTGGCCTTCACTATCATTCTCAAGTCGCATATTCTACCCCTGAAAACACCGGTTACATGCCTTTTTACGATGATTTTTAAAAAAGTCACTTTTGGTCGGTTCTTCACAGATCCGATTTTTGGCCGGAAAATCCAACCTAAAGAACCTAAATTTTTATTTCTTCAAGATATCGAATTTTGGCCTTCACTATCATTCTCAAGTCGCATATTCTACCCCTGAAAATACCGGTTACATGCCTTTTTACGATGATTTTTAAAAAAGTCACTTTTGGTCGGTTCTTCACAAATCCGATTTTTGGCCGGAAAATCCAACCTAAAGAACCTAAATTTTTATTTCTTCAAGATATCGAATTTTGGCCTTCACTATCATTCTCAAGTCGCATATTCTACCCGTGAAAATACCGGTTACATGCCTTTTTACGATGATTTTTAAAAAAGTCACTTTTGGTCGGTTCTTCACAGATCCGATTTTTGGCCGGAAAATCCAACCTAAAGAATCTAAATTTTTATTTCTTCAAAATATCGAATTTTGGCCTTCACTATCATTCTCAAGTCGCATATTCTACCCCTGAAAATACCGGTTACATGCCTTTTTACGATGATTTTTAAAAAAGTCACTTTTGGTCGGTTCTTCACAAATCCGATTTTTGGCCGGAAAATCCAACCTAAAGAACCTAAATTTTTATTTCTTCAAAATATCGAATTTTGGCCTTCACTATCATTCTCAAGTCGCATATTCTACCCCTGAAAATACCGGTTACATGCCTTTTTACGATGATTTTTAAAAAAGTCACTTTTGGTCGGTTCTTCGCAGATCCGATTTTTGGCCGGAAAATCCAACCTAAAGAACCTAAATTTTTATTTCTTCAAGATATCGAATTTTGGCCTCCACTATCATTCTCAAGTCGCATATTCTACCCCTGAAAATACCGGTTACATGCCTTTTTACGATGATTTTTAAAAAAGTCACTTTTGGTCGGTTCTTCGCAGATCCGATTTTTGGCTGGAAAATCCGACCTAAAGAACCTAAATTTTTATTTCTTCAAGGTTTCGAATTTTGGCCTTCATTATCATTCTCAAGTCGTATATTCTACCCCTGAAAATACCGGTTACATGCCTTTTTACGATGATTTTTAAAAAAGTCACTTTTGGTCGGTTCTTCACAGATCCGATTTTTGGCCGGAAAATCCAACCTAAAGAACCTAAATTTTTATTTCTTCAAGATTTCGAATTTTGGCCTTCACTATCATTCTCAAGTCGCATATTCTACCCCTGAAAACACCGGTTACATGCCTTTTTACGATGATTTTTAAAAAAGTCACTTTTGGTCGGTTCTTCACAGATCCGATTTTTGGCCGGAAAATCCAACCTAAAGAACCTAAATTTTTATTTCTTCAAGATATCGAATTTTGGCCTTCACTATCATTCTCAAGTCGCATATTCTACCCCTGAAAATACCGGTTACATGCCTTTTTACGATGATTTTTAAAAAAGTCACTTTTGGTCGGTTCTTCACAGATCCGATTTTTGGCCGGAAAATCCAACCTAAAGAACCTAAATTTTTATTTCTTCAAGATATCGAATTTTGGCCTTCACTATCATTCTCAAGTCGCATATTCTACCCGTGAAAATACCGGTTACATGCCTTTTTACGATGATTTTTAAAAAAGTCACTTTTGGTCGGTTCTTCACAGATCCGATTTTTGGCCGGAAAATCCAACCTAAAGAACCTAAATTTTTATTTCTTCAAAATATCGAATTTTGGCCTTCACTATCATTCTCAAGTCGCATATTCTACCCCTGAAAATACCGGTTACATGCCTTTTTACGATGATTTTTAAAAAAGTCACTTTTGGTCGGTTCTTCACAAATCCGATTTTTGGCCGGAAAATCCAACCTAAAGAACCTAAATTTTTATTTCTTCAAGATATCGAATTTTGGCCTTCACTATCATTCTCAAGTCGCATATTCTACCCCTGAAAACACCGGTTACATGCCTTTTTTAGATGATTTTTAAAAAAGTCACTTTTAGTCGGTTCTTCGCAGATCCGATTTTTGGCCGGAAATCCAACCTGAAGAACCTAAATTTTTATTTCTTCAAAATATCGAATTTTGGCCTTCACTATCATTCTCAAGTCGCATATTCTACCCCTGAAAATACCGGTTACATGCCTTTTTACGATGATTTTTAAAAAAGTCACTTTTGGTCGGTTCTTCACAGATCCGATTTTTGGCCGGAAAATCCAACCTAAAGAACCTAAATTTTTATTTCTTCAAAATATCGAATTTTGGCCTTCACTATCATTCTCAAGTCGCATATTCTACCCCTGAAAACACCGGTTACATGCCTTTTTACGGTGATTTTTAAAAAAGTCACTTTTGGTCGGTTCTTCACAGATCCGATTTTTGGCCGGAAAATCCAACCTAAAGAACCTAAATTTTTATTTCTTCAAAATATCGAATTTTGGCCTTCACTATCATTCTCAAGTCGCATATTCTACCCCTGAAAATACCGGTTACATGCCTTTTTACGATGATTTTTAAAAAAGTCACTTTTGGTCGGTTCTTCTCAGATCCGATTTTTGGCTGGAAAATCCGACCTAAAGAACCTAAATTTTTATTTCTTCAAGATTTCGAATTTTGGCCTTCATTATCATTCTCAAGTCGTATATTCTACCCCTGAAAATACCGGTTACATGCCTTTTTACGATGATTTTTAAAAAAGTCACTTTTGGTCGGTTCTTCACAGATCCGATTTTTGGCCGGAAAATCCAACCTAAAGAACCTAAATTTTTATTTCTTCAAGATATCGAATTTTGGCCTTCACTATCATTCTCAAGTCGCATATTCTACCCCTGAAAATACCGGTTACATGCCTTTTTACGATGATTTTTAAAAAAGTCACTTTTGGTCGGTTCTTCACAGATCCGATTTTTGGCCGGAAAAACCAACCTACAGAACATAAATTTTTATTTCTTCAAGATATCGAATTTTGGCCTTCACTATCATTCTCAAGTCGCATATTCTACCCCTGAAAATACCGGTTTCATGCCTTTTTACGATGATTTTTAAAAAAGTCACTTTTAGTCGGTTCTTCGCAGATCCGATTTTTGGCCGGAAAATCCAACCTAAAGAACCTAAATTTTTATTTCTTCAAGATATCGAATTTTGGCCTTCACTATCATTCTCAAGTCGCATATTCTACCCCTGAAAATACCGGTTACATGCCTTTTTACGATGATTTTTAAAAAAGTCACTTTTGGTCGGTTCTTCACAGATCCGATTTTTGGCCGGAAAAACCAACCTACAGAACATAAATTTTTATTTCTTCAAGATATCGAATTTTGGCCTTCACTATCATTCTCAAGTCGCATATTCTACCCCTGAAAATACCGGTTTCATGCCTTTTTACGATGATTTTTAAAAAAGTCACTTTTAGTCGGTTCTTCGCAGATCCGATTTTTGGCCGGAAAATCCAACCTAAAGAACCTAAATTTTTATTTCTTCAAAATATCGAATTTTGGCCTTCACTATCATTCTCAAGTCGCATATTCTACCCCTGAAAACACCGGTTACATGCCTTTTTACGATGATTTTTAAAAAAGTCACTTTTGGTCGGTTCTGCACATATCCGATTTTTGGCCGGAAAATCCAACCTAAAGAACCTAAATTTTTATTTCTTCAAGATATCGAATTTTGGCCTTCACTATCATTCTCAAGTCGCATATTCTACCCCTGAAAATACCGGTTTCATGCCTTTTTACGATGATTTTTAAAAAAGTCACTTTTGGTCGGTTCTTCACAGATCCGATTTTTGGCCGGAAAATCCAACCGAAAGAACCTAAATTTTTATTTCTTCAAGATATCGAATTTTGGCCTCCACTATCATTCTCAAGTCGCATATTCTACCCCTGAAAATACCGGTTTCATGCCTTTTTACGATGATTTTTAAAAAAGTCACTTTTGGTCGGTTCTTCGCAGATCCGATTTTTGGCCGCAAAATCCAACCTAAAGAACCTAAATTTTTATTTCTTCAAGATATCGGATTTTGGCCTTCACTATCATTCTCAAGTCGCATATTCTACCCCTGAAAATACCGGTTTCATGCCTTTTTACGATGATTTTTAAAAAAGTCACTTTTGGTCGGTTCTTCACAGATCCGATTTTTGGCCGGAAAATCCAACCTAAAGAACCTAAATTTTTATTTCTTCAAAATATCGAATTTTGGCCTTCACTATCATTCTCAAGTCGCATATTCTACCCCTGAAAACACCGGTTACATGCCTTTTTTAGATGATTTTTAAAAAAGTCACTTTTAGTCGGTTCTTCGCAGATCCGATTTTTGGCCGGAAATCCAACCTAAAGAACCTAAATTTTTATTTCTTCAAAATATCGAATTTTGGCCTTCACTATCATTCTCAAGTCGCATATTCTACCCCTGAAAATACCGGTTACATGCCTTTTTACGATGATTTTTAAAAAAGTCACTTTTGGTCGGTTCTTCGCAGATCCGATTTTTGGCCGGAAAATCCAACCTAAAGAACCTAAATTTTTATTTCTTCAAGATATCGAATTTTGGCCTTCACTATCATTCTCAAGTCGCATATTCTACCCCTGAAAATACCGGTTACATGCCTTTTTACGATGATTTTAAAAAAAGTCACTTTTGGTCGGTTCTTCACAGATCCGATTTTTGGCCGGAAAATCCAACCTAAAGAACCTAAATTTTTATTTCTTCAAGATATCGAATTTTGGCCTTCACTATCATTCTCAAGTCGCATATTCTACCCGTGAAAATACCGGTTACATGCCTTTTTACGATGATTTTTAAAAAAGTCACTTTTGGTCGGTTCTTCACAGATCCGATTTTTGGCCGGAAAATCCAACCTAAAGAATCTAAATTTTTATTTCTTCAAAATATCGAATTTTGGCCTTCACTATCATTCTCAAGTCGCATATTCTACCCCTGAAAATACCGGTTACATGCCTTTTTACGATGATTTTTAAAAAAGTCACTTTTGGTCGGTTCTTCACAGATCCGATTTTTGGCCGGAAAATCCAACCTAAAGAACCTAAATTTTTATTTCTTCAAAATATCGAATTTTGGCCTTCACTATCATTCTCAAGTCGCATATTCTACCCCTGAAAATACCGGTTACATGCCTTTTTACGATGATTTTTAAAAAAGTCACTTTTGGTCGGTTCTTCACAAATCCGATTTTTGGCCGGAAAATCCAACCTAAAGAACCTAAATTTTTATTTCTTCAAAATATCGAATTTTGGCCTTCACTATCATTCTCAAGTCGCATATTCTACCCCTGAAAATACCGGTTACATGCCTTTTTACGATGATTTTTAAAAAAGTCACTTTTGGTCGGTTCTTCGCAGATCCGATTTTTGGCCGGAAAATCCAACCTAAAGAACCTAAATTTTTATTTCTTCAAGATATCGAATTTTGGCCTCCACTATCATTCTCAAGTCGCATATTCTACCCCTGAAAATACCGGTTACATGCCTTTTTACGATGATTTTTAAAAAAGTCACTTTTGGTCGGTTCTTCGCAGATCCGATTTTTGGCTGGAAAATCCGACCTAAAGAACCTAAATTTTTATTTCTTCAAGATTTCGAATTTTGGCCTTCATTATCATTCTCAAGTCGTATATTCTACCCCTGAAAATACCGGTTACATGCCTTTTTACGATGATTTTTAAAAAAGTCACTTTTGGTCGGTTCTTCACAGATCCGATTTTTGGCCGGAAAATCCAACCTAAAGAACCTAAATTTTTATTTCTTCAAGATTTCGAATTTTGGCCTTCACTATCATTCTCAAGTCGCATATTCTACCCCTGAAAACACCGGTTACATGCCTTTTTACGATGATTTTTAAAAAAGTCACTTTTGGTCGGTTCTTCACAGATCCGATTTTTGGCCGGAAAATCCAACCTAAAGAACCTAAATTTTTATTTCTTCAAGATATCGAATTTTGGCCTTCACTATCATTCTCAAGTCGCATATTCTACCCCTGAAAATACCGGTTACATGCCTTTTTACGATGATTTTTAAAAAAGTCACTTTTGGTCGGTTCTTCACAGATCCGATTTTTGGCCGGAAAATCCAACCTAAAGAACCTAAATTTTTATTTCTTCAAGATATCGAATTTTGGCCTTCACTATCATTCTCAAGTCGCATATTCTACCCGTGAAAATACCGGTTACATGCCTTTTTACGATGATTTTTAAAAAAGTCACTTTTGGTCGGTTCTTCACAGATCCGATTTTTGGCCGGAAAATCCAACCTAAAGAACCTAAATTTTTATTTCTTCAAAATATCGAATTTTGGCCTTCACTATCATTCTCAAGTCGCATATTCTACCCCTGAAAATACCGGTTACATGCCTTTTTACGATGATTTTTAAAAAAGTCACTTTTGGTCGGTTCTTCACAAATCCGATTTTTGGCCGGAAAATCCAACCTAAAGAACCTAAATTTTTATTTCTTCAAGATATCGAATTTTGGCCTTCACTATCATTCTCAAGTCGCATATTCTACCCGTGAAAATACCGGTTACATGCCTTTTTACGATGATTTTTAAAAAAGTCACTTTTGGTCGGTTCTTCACAGATCCGATTTTTGGCCGGAAAATCCAACCTAAAGAATCTAAATTTTTATTTCTTCAAAATATCGAATTTTGGCCTTCACTATCATTCTCAAGTCGCATATTCTACCCCTGAAAATACCGGTTACATGCCTTTTTACGATGATTTTTAAAAAAGTCACTTTTGGTCGGTTCTTCACAGATCCGATTTTTGGCCGGAAAATCCAACCTAAAGAACCTAAATTTTTATTTCTTCAAAATATCGAATTTTGGCCTTCACTATCATTCTCAAGTCGCATATTCTACCCCTGAAAATACCGGTTACATGCCTTTTTACGATGATTTTTAAAAAAGTCACTTTTGGTCGGTTCTTCACAAATCCGATTTTTGGCCGGAAAATCCAACCTAAAGAACCTAAATTTTTATTTCTTCAAAATATCGAATTTTGGCCTTCACTATCATTCTCAAGTCGCATATTCTACCCCTGAAAATACCGGTTACATGCCTTTTTACGATGATTTTTAAAAAAGTCACTTTTGGTCGGTTCTTCGCAGATCCGATTTTTGGCCGGAAAATCCAACCTAAAGAACCTAAATTTTTATTTCTTCAAGATATCGAATTTTGGCCTCCACTATCATTCTCAAGTCGCATATTCTACCCCTGAAAATACCGGTTACATGCCTTTTTACGATGATTTTTAAAAAAGTCACTTTTGGTCGGTTCTTCGCAGATCCGATTTTTGGCTGGAAAATCCGACCTAAAGAACCTAAATTTTTATTTCTTCAAGATTTCGAATTTTGGCCTTCATTATCATTCTCAAGTCGTATATTCTACCCCTGAAAATACCGGTTACATGCCTTTTTACGATGATTTTTAAAAGAGTCACTTTTGGTCGGTTCTTCACAGATCCGATTTTTGGCCGGAAAATCCAACCTAAAGAACCTAAATTTTTATTTCTTCAAGATTTCGAATTTTGGCCTTCACTATCATTCTCAAGTCGCATATTCTACCCCTGAAAACACCGGTTACATGCCTTTTTACGATGATTTTTAAAAAAGTCACTTTTGGTCGGTTCTTCACAGATCCGATTTTTGGCCGGAAAATCCAACCTAAAGAACCTAAATTTTTATTTCTTCAAGATATCGAATTTTGGCCTTCACTATCATTCTCAAGTCGCATATTCTACCCGTGAAAATACCGGTTACATGCCTTTTTACGATGATTTTTAAAAAAGTCACTTTTGGTCGGTTCTTCACAGATCCGATTTTTGGCCGGAAAATCCAACCTAAAGAACCTAAATTTTTATTTCTTCAAAATATCGAATTTTGGCCTTCACTATCATTCTCAAGTCGCATATTCTACCCCTGAAAATACCGGTTACATGCCTTTTTACGATGATTTTTAAAAAAGTCACTTTTGGTCGGTTCTTCACAAATCCGATTTTTGGCCGGAAAATCCAACCTAAAGAACCTAAATTTTTATTTCTTCAAGATATCGAATTTTGGCCTTCACTATCATTCTCAAGTCGCATATTCTACCCGTGAAAATACCGGTTACATGCCTTTTTACGATGATTTTTAAAAAAGTCACTTTTGGTCGGTTCTTCACAGATCCGATTTTTGGCCGGAAAATCCAACCTAAAGAATCTAAATTTTTATTTCTTCAAAATATCGAATTTTGGCCTTCACTATCATTCTCAAGTCGCATATTCTACCCCTGAAAATACCGGTTACATGCCTTTTTACGATGATTTTTAAAAAAGTCACTTTTGGTCGGTTCTTCACAGATCCGATTTTTGGCCGGAAAATCCAACCTAAAGAACCTAAATTTTTATTTCTTCAAAATATCGAATTTTGGCCTTCACTATCATTCTCAAGTCGCATATTCTACCCCTGAAAATACCGGTTACATGCCTTTTTACGATGATTTTTAAAAAAGTCACTTTTGGTCGGTTCTTCACAAATCCGATTTTTGGCCGGAAAATCCAACCTAAAGAACCTAAATTTTTATTTCTTCAAAATATCGAATTTTGGCCTTCACTATCATTCTCAAGTCGCATATTCTACCCCTGAAAATACCGGTTACATGCCTTTTTACGATGATTTTTAAAAAAGTCACTTTTGGTCGGTTCTTCGCAGATCCGATTTTTGGCCGGAAAATCCAACCTAAAGAACCTAAATTTTTATTTCTTCAAGATATCGAATTTTGGCCTCCACTATCATTCTCAAGTCGCATATTCTACCCCTGAAAATACCGGTTACATGCCTTTTTACGATGATTTTTAAAAAAGTCACTTTTGGTCGGTTCTTCGCAGATCCGATTTTTGGCTGGAAAATCCGACCTAAAGAACCTAAATTTTTATTTCTTCAAGATTTCGAATTTTGGCCTTCATTATCATTCTCAAGTCGTATATTCTACCCCTGAAAATACCGGTTACATGCCTTTTTACGATGATTTTTAAAAAAGTCACTTTTGGTCGGTTCTTCACAGATCCGATTTTTGGCCGGAAAATCCAACCTAAAGAACCTAAATTTTTATTTCTTCAAGATTTCGAATTTTGGCCTTCACTATCATTCTCAAGTCGCATATTCTACCCCTGAAAACACCGGTTACATGCCTTTTTACGATGATTTTTAAAAAAGTCACTTTTGGTCGGTTCTTCACAGATCCGATTTTTGGCCGGAAAATCCAACCTAAAGAACCTAAATTTTTATTTCTTCAAGATATCGAATTTTGGCCTTCACTATCATTCTCAAGTCGCATATTCTACCCCTGAAAATACCGGTTACATGCCTTTTTACGATGATTTTTAAAAAAGTCACTTTTGGTCGGTTCTTCACAGATCCGATTTTTGGCCGGAAAATCCAACCTAAAGAACCTAAATTTTTATTTCTTCAAGATATCGAATTTTGGCCTTCACTATCATTCTCAAGTCGCATATTCTACCCGTGAAAATACCGGTTACATGCCTTTTTACGATGATTTTTAAAAAAGTCACTTTTGGTCGGTTCTTCACAGATCCGATTTTTGGCCGGAAAATCCAACCTAAAGAACCTAAATTTTTATTTCTTCAAAATATCGAATTTTGGCCTTCACTATCATTCTCAAGTCGCATATTCTACCCCTGAAAATACCGGTTACATGCCTTTTTACGATGATTTTTAAAAAAGTCACTTTTGGTCGGTTCTTCACAAATCCGATTTTTGGCCGGAAAATCCAACCTAAAGAACCTAAATTTTTATTTCTTCAAGATATCGAATTTTGGCCTTCACTATCATTCTCAAGTCGCATATTCTACCCCTGAAAACACCGGTTACATGCCTTTTTTAGATGATTTTTAAAAAAGTCACTTTTAGTCGGTTCTTCGCAGATCCGATTTTTGGCCGGAAATCCAACCTAAAGAACCTAAATTTTTATTTCTTCAAAATATCGAATTTTGGCCTTCACTATCATTCTCAAGTCGCATATTCTACCCCTGAAAATACCGGTTACATGCCTTTTTACGATGATTTTTAAAAAAGTCACTTTTGGTCGGTTCTTCACAGATCCGATTTTTGGCCGGAAAATCCAACCTAAAGAACCTAAATTTTTATTTCTTCAAAATATCGAATTTTGGCCTTCACTATCATTCTCAAGTCGCATATTCTACCCCTGAAAATACCGGTTACATGCCTTTTTACGATGATTTTTAAAAAAGTCACTTTTGGTCGGTTCTTCGCAGATCCGATTTTTGGCTGGAAAATCCGACCTAAAGAACCTAAATTTTTATTTCTTCAAGATTTCGAATTTTGGCCTTCATTATCATTCTCAAGTCGTATATTCTACCCCTGAAAATACCGGTTACATGCCTTTTTACGATGATTTTTAAAAAAGTCACTTTTGGTCGGTTCTTCACAGATCCGATTTTTGGCCGGAAAATCCAACCTAAAGAACCTAAATTTTTATTTCTTCAAGATTTCGAATTTTGGCCTTCATTATCATTCTCAAGTCGTATATTCTACCCCTGAAAATACCGGTTACATGCCTTTTTACGATGATTTTTAAAAAAGTCACTTTTGGTCGGTTCTTCACAGATCCGATTTTTGGCCGGAAAATCCAACCTAAAGAACCTAAATTTTTATTTCTTCAAGATTTCGAATTTTGGCCTTCACTATCATTCTCAAGTCGCATATTCTACCCCTGAAAACACCGGTTACATGCCTTTTTACGATGATTTTTAAAAAAGTCACTTTTGGTCGGTTCTTCACAGATCCGATTTTTGGCCGGAAAATCCAACCTAAAGAACCTAAATTTTTATTTCTTCAAGATATCGAATTTTGGCCTTCACTATCATTCTCAAGTCGCATATTCTACCCCTGAAAATACCGGTTACATGCCTTTTTACGATGATTTTTAAAAAAGTCACTTTTGGTCGGTTCTTCACAAATCCGATTTTTGGCCGGAAAATCCAACCTAAAGAACCTAAATTTTTATTTCTTCAAGATATCGAATTTTGGCCTTCACTATCATTCTCAAGTCGCATATTCTACCCGTGAAAATACCGGTTACATGCCTTTTTACGATGATTTTTAAAAAAGTCACTTTTGGTCGGTTCTTCACAGATCCGATTTTTGGCCGGAAAATCCAACCTAAAGAATCTAAATTTTTATTTCTTCAAAATATCGAATTTTGGCCTTCACTATCATTCTCAAGTCGCATATTCTACCCCTGAAAATACCGGTTACATGCCTTTTTACGATGATTTTTAAAAAAGTCACTTTTGGTCGGTTCTTCACAGATCCGATTTTTGGCCGGAAAATCCAACCTAAAGAACCTAAATTTTTATTTCTTCAAAATATCGAATTTTGGCCTTCACTATCATTCTCAAGTCGCATATTCTACCCCTGAAAATACCGGTTACATGCCTTTTTACGATGATTTTTAAAAAAGTCACTTTTGGTCGGTTCTTCACAAATCCGATTTTTGGCCGGAAAATCCAACCTAAAGAACCTAAATTTTTATTTCTTCAAAATATCGAATTTTGGCCTTCACTATCATTCTCAAGTCGCATATTCTACCCCTGAAAATACCGGTTACATGCCTTTTTACGATGATTTTTAAAAAAGTCACTTTTGGTCGGTTCTTCGCAGATCCGATTTTTGGCCGGAAAATCCAACCTAAAGAACCTAAATTTTTATTTCTTCAAGATATCGAATTTTGGCCTCCACTATCATTCTCAAGTCGCATATTCTACCCCTGAAAATACCGGTTACATGCCTTTTTACGATGATTTTTAAAAAAGTCACTTTTGGTCGGTTCTTCGCAGATCCGATTTTTGGCTGGAAAATCCGACCTAAAGAACCTAAATTTTTATTTCTTCAAGGTTTCGAATTTTGGCCTTCATTATCATTCTCAAGTCGTATATTCTACCCCTGAAAATACCGGTTACATGCCTTTTTACGATGATTTTTAAAAAAGTCACTTTTGGTCGGTTCTTCACAGATCCGATTTTTGGCCGGAAAATCCAACCTAAAGAACCTAAATTTTTATTTCTTCAAGATTTCGAATTTTGGCCTTCACTATCATTCTCAAGTCGCATATTCTACCCCTGAAAACACCGGTTACATGCCTTTTTACGATGATTTTTAAAAAAGTCACTTTTGGTCGGTTCTTCACAGATCCGATTTTTGGCCGGAAAATCCAACCTAAAGAACCTAAATTTTTATTTCTTCAAAATATCGAATTTTGGCCTTCACTATCATTCTCAAGTCGCATATTCTACCCCTGAAAATACCGGTTACATGCCTTTTTACGATGATTTTTAAAAAAGTCACTTTTGGTCGGTTCTTCACAGATCCGATTTTTGGCCGGAAAATCCAACCTAAAGAACCTAAATTTTTATTTCTTCAAAATATCGAATTTTGGCCTTCACTATCATTCTCAAGTCGCATATTCTACCCCTGAAAACACCGGTTACATGCCTTTTTACGGTGATTTTTAAAAAAGTCACTTTTGGTCGGTTCTTCACAGATCCGATTTTTGGCCGGAAAATCCAACCTAAAGAACCTAAATTTTTATTTCTTCAAAATATCGAATTTTGGCCTTCACTATCATTCTCAAGTCGCATATTCTACCCCTGAAAATACCGGTTACATGCCTTTTTACGATGATTTTTAAAAAAGTCACTTTTGGTCGGTTCTTCACAGATCCGATTTTTGGCCGGAAAAACCAACCTACAGAACATAAATTTTTATTTCTTCAAGATATCGAATTTTGGCCTTCACTATCATTCTCAAGTCGCATATTCTACCCCTGAAAATACCGGTTTCATGCCTTTTTACGATGATTTTTAAAAAAGTCACTTTTAGTCGGTTCTTCGCAGATCCGATTTTTGGCCGGAAAATCCAACCTAAAGAACCTAAATTTTTATTTCTTCAAGATATCGAATTTTGGCCTTCACTATCATTCTCAAGTCGCATATTCTACCCCTGAAAATACCGGTTACATGCCTTTTTACGATGATTTTTAAAAAAGTCACTTTTGGTCGGTTCTTCACAGATCCGATTTTTGGCCGGAAAAACCAACCTACAGAACATAAATTTTTATTTCTTCAAGATATCGAATTTTGGCCTTCACTATCATTCTCAAGTCGCATATTCTACCCCTGAAAATACCGGTTTCATGCCTTTTTACGATGATTTTTAAAAAAGTCACTTTTAGTCGGTTCTTCGCAGATCCGATTTTTGGCCGGAAAATCCAACCTAAAGAACCTAAATTTTTATTTCTTCAAAATATCGAATTTTGGCCTTCACTATCATTCTCAAGTCGCATATTCTACCCCTGAAAACACCGGTTACATGCCTTTTTACGATGATTTTTAAAAAAGTCACTTTTGGTCGGTTCTGCACATATCCGATTTTTGGCCGGAAAATCCAACCTAAAGAACCTAAATTTTTATTTCTTCAAGATATCGAATTTTGGCCTTCACTATCATTCTCAAGTCGCATATTCTACCCCTGAAAATACCGGTTTCATGCCTTTTTACGATGATTTTTAAAAAAGTCACTTTTGGTCGGTTCTTCACAGATCCGATTTTTGGCCGGAAAATCCAACCGAAAGAACCTAAATTTTTATTTCTTCAAGATATCGAATTTTGGCCTCCACTATCATTCTCAAGTCGCATATTCTACCCCTGAAAATACCGGTTTCATGCCTTTTTACGATGATTTTTAAAAAAGTCACTTTTGGTCGGTTCTTCGCAGATCCGATTTTTGGCCGCAAAATCCAACCTAAAGAACCTAAATTTTTATTTCTTCAAGATATCGGATTTTGGCCTTCACTATCATTCTCAAGTCGCATATTCTACCCCTGAAAATATCGGTTTCATGCCTTTTTACGATGATTTTTAAAAAAGTCACTTTTGGTCGGTTCTTCACAGATCCGATTTTTGGCCGGAAAATCCAACCTAAAGAACCTAAATTTTTATTTCTTCAAAATATCGAATTTTGGCCTTCACTATCATTCTCAAGTCGCATATTCTACCCCTGAAAACACCGGTTACATGCCTTTTTTAGATGATTTTTAAAAAAGTCACTTTTAGTCGGTTCTTCGCAGATCCGATTTTTGGCCGGAAATCCAACCTAAAGAACCTAAATTTTTATTTCTTCAAAATATCGAATTTTGGCCTTCACTATCATTCTCAAGTCGCATATTCTACCCCTGAAAATACCGGTTACATGCCTTTTTACGATGATTTTTAAAAAAGTCACTTTTGGTCGGTTCTTCACAGATCCGATTTTTGGCCGGAAAATCCAACCTAAAGAACCTAAATTTTTATTTCTTCAAGATTTCGAATTTTGGCCTTCATTATCATTCTCAAGTCGTATATTCTACCCCTGAAAATACCGGTTACATGCCTTTTTACGATGATTTTTAAAAAAGTCACTTTTGGTCGGTTCTTCACAGATCCGATTTTTGGCCGGAAAATCCAACCTAAAGAACCTAAATTTTTATTTCTTCAAGATTTCGAATTTTGGCCTTCACTATCATTCTCAAGTCGCATATTCTACCCCTGAAAACACCGGTTACATGCCTTTTTACGATGATTTTTAAAAAAGTCACTTTTGGTCGGTTCTTCACAGATCCGATTTTTGGCCGGAAAATCCAACCTAAAGAACCTAAATTTTTATTTCTTCAAGATATCGAATTTTGGCCTTCACTATCATTCTCAAGTCGCATATTCTACCCCTGAAAATACCGGTTACATGCCTTTTTACGATGATTTTTAAAAAAGTCACTTTTGGTCGGTTCTTCACAAATCCGATTTTTGGCCGGAAAATCCAACCTAAAGAACCTAAATTTTTATTTCTTCAAGATATCGAATTTTGGCCTTCACTATCATTCTCAAGTCGCATATTCTACCCGTGAAAATACCGGTTACATGCCTTTTTACGATGATTTTTAAAAAAGTCACTTTTGGTCGGTTCTTCACAGATCCGATTTTTGGCCGGAAAATCCAACCTAAAGAATCTAAATTTTTATTTCTTCAAAATATCGAATTTTGGCCTTCACTATCATTCTCAAGTCGCATATTCTACCCCTGAAAATACCGGTTACATGCCTTTTTACGATGATTTTTAAAAAAGTCACTTTTGGTCGGTTCTTCACAGATCCGATTTTTGGCCGGAAAATCCAACCTAAAGAACCTAAATTTTTATTTCTTCAAAATATCGAATTTTGGCCTTCACTATCATTCTCAAGTCGCATATTCTACCCCTGAAAATACCGGTTACATGCCTTTTTACGATGATTTTTAAAAAAGTCACTTTTGGTCGGTTCTTCACAAATCCGATTTTTGGCCGGAAAATCCAACCTAAAGAACCTAAATTTTTATTTCTTCAAAATATCGAATTTTGGCCTTCACTATCATTCTCAAGTCGCATATTCTACCCCTGAAAATACCGGTTACATGCCTTTTTACGATGATTTTTAAAAAAGTCACTTTTGGTCGGTTCTTCGCAGATCCGATTTTTGGCCGGAAAATCCAACCTAAAGAACCTAAATTTTTATTTCTTCAAGATATCGAATTTTGGCCTCCACTATCATTCTCAAGTCGCATATTCTACCCCTGAAAATACCGGTTACATGCCTTTTTACGATGATTTTTAAAAAAGTCACTTTTGGTCGGTTCTTCGCAGATCCGATTTTTGGCTGGAAAATCCGACCTAAAGAACCTAAATTTTTATTTCTTCAAGGTTTCGAATTTTGGCCTTCATTATCATTCTCAAGTCGTATATTCTACCCCTGAAAATACCGGTTACATGCCTTTTTACGATGATTTTTAAAAAAGTCACTTTTGGTCGGTTCTTCACAGATCCGATTTTTGGCCGGAAAATCCAACCTAAAGAACCTAAATTTTTATTTCTTCAAGATTTCGAATTTTGGCCTTCACTATCATTCTCAAGTCGCATATTCTACCCCTGAAAACACCGGTTACATGCCTTTTTACGATGATTTTTAAAAAAGTCACTTTTGGTCGGTTCTTCACAGATCCGATTTTTGGCCGGAAAATCCAACCTAAAGAACCTAAATTTTTATTTCTTCAAAATATCGAATTTTGGCCTTCACTATCATTCTCAAGTCGCATATTCTACCCCTGAAAATACCGGTTACATGCCTTTTTACGATGATTTTTAAAAAAGTCACTTTTGGTCGGTTCTTCACAGATCCGATTTTTGGCCGGAAAATCCAACCTAAAGAACCTAAATTTTTATTTCTTCAAAATATCGAATTTTGGCCTTCACTATCATTCTCAAGTCGCATATTCTACCCCTGAAAACACCGGTTACATGCCTTTTTACGGTGATTTTTAAAAAAGTCACTTTTGGTCGGTTCTTCACAGATCCGATTTTTGGCCGGAAAATCCAACCTAAAGAACCTAAATTTTTATTTCTTCAAAATATCGAATTTTGGCCTTCACTATCATTCTCAAGTCGCATATTCTACCCCTGAAAATACCGGTTACATGCCTTTTTACGATGATTTTTAAAAAAGTCACTTTTGGTCGGTTCTTCTCAGATCCGATTTTTGGCTGGAAAATCCGACCTAAAGAACCTAAATTTTTATTTCTTCAAGATTTCGAATTTTGGCCTTCATTATCATTCTCAAGTCGTATATTCTACCCCTGAAAATACCGGTTACATGCCTTTTTACGATGATTTTTAAAAAAGTCACTTTTGGTCGGTTCTTCACAGATCCGATTTTTGGCCGGAAAATCCAACCTAAAGAACCTAAATTTTTATTTCTTCAAGATATCGAATTTTGGCCTTCACTATCATTCTCAAGTCGCATATTCTACCCCTGAAAATACCGGTTACATGCCTTTTTACGATGATTTTTAAAAAAGTCACTTTTGGTCGGTTCTTCACAGATCCGATTTTTGGCCGGAAAAACCAACCTACAGAACATAAATTTTTATTTCTTCAAGATATCGAATTTCGGCCTTCACTATCATTCTCAAGTCGCATATTCTACCCCTGAAAATACCGGTTTCATGCCTTTTTACGATGATTTTTAAAAAAGTCACTTTTAGTCGGTTCTTCGCAGATCCGATTTTTGGCCGGAAAATCCAACCTAAAGAACCTAAATTTTTATTTCTTCAAGATATCGAATTTTGGCCTTCACTATCATTCTCAAGTCGCATATTCTACCCCTGAAAATACCGGTTACATGCCTTTTTACGATGATTTTTAAAAAAGTCACTTTTGGTCGGTTCTTCACAGATCCGATTTTTGGCCGGAAAAACCAACCTACAGAACATAAATTTTTATTTCTTCAAGATATCGAATTTTGGCCTTCACTATCATTCTCAAGTCGCATATTCTACCCCTGAAAATACCGGTTTCATGCCTTTTTACGATGATTTTTAAAAAAGTCACTTTTAGTCGGTTCTTCGCAGATCCGATTTTTGGCCGGAAAATCCAACCTAAAGAACCTAAATTTTTATTTCTTCAAAATATCGAATTTTGGCCTTCACTATCATTCTCAAGTCGCATATTCTACCCCTGAAAACACCGGTTACATGCCTTTTTACGATGATTTTTAAAAAAGTCACTTTTGGTCGGTTCTGCACATATCCGATTTTTGGCCGGAAAATCCAACCTAAAGAACCTAAATTTTTATTTCTTCAAGATATCGAATTTTGGCCTTCACTATCATTCTCAAGTCGCATATTCTACCCCTGAAAATACCGGTTTCATGCCTTTTTACGATGATTTTTAAAAAAGTCACTTTTGGTCGGTTCTTCACAGATCCGATTTTTGGCCGGAAAATCCAACCGAAAGAACCTAAATTTTTATTTCTTCAAGATATCGAATTTTGGCCTCCACTATCATTCTCAAGTCGCATATTCTACCCCTGAAAATACCGGTTTCATGCCTTTTTACGATGATTTTTAAAAAAGTCACTTTTGGTCGGTTCTTCGCAGATCCGATTTTTGGCCGCAAAATCCAACCTAAAGAACCTAAATTTTTATTTCTTCAAGATATCGGATTTTGGCCTTCACTATCATTCTCAAGTCGCATATTCTACCCCTGAAAATACCGGTTTCATGCCTTTTTACGATGATTTTTAAAAAAGTCACTTTTGGTCGGTTCTTCACAGATCCGATTTTTGGCCGGAAAATCCAACCTAAAGAACCTAAATTTTTATTTCTTCAAAATATCGAATTTTGGCCTTCACTATCATTCTCAAGTCGCATATTCTACCCCTGAAAACACCGGTTACATGCCTTTTTTAGATGATTTTTAAAAAAGTCACTTTTAGTCGGTTCTTCGCAGATCCGATTTTTGGCCGGAAATCCAACCTAAAGAACCTAAATTTTTATTTCTTCAAAATATCGAATTTTGGCCTTCACTATCATTCTCAAGTCGCATATTCTACCCCTGAAAATACCGGTTACATGCCTTTTTACGATGATTTTTAAAAAAGTCACTTTTGGTCGGTTCTTCGCAGATCCGATTTTTGGCCGGAAAATCCAACCTAAAGAACCTAAATTTTTATTTCTTCAAGATATCGAATTTTGGCCTTCACTATCATTCTCAAGTCGCATATTCTACCCCTGAAAATACCGGTTACATGCCTTTTTACGATGATTTTAAAAAAAGTCACTTTTGGTCGGTTCTTCACAGATCCGATTTTTGGCCGGAAAATCCAACCTAAAGAACCTAAATTTTTATTTCTTCAAGATATCGAATTTTGGCCTTCACTATCATTCTCAAGTCGCATATTCTACCCGTGAAAATACCGGTTACATGCCTTTTTACGATGATTTTTAAAAAAGTCACTTTTGGTCGGTTCTTCACAGATCCGATTTTTGGCCGGAAAATCCAACCTAAAGAATCTAAATTTTTATTTCTTCAAAATATCGAATTTTGGCCTTCACTATCATTCTCAAGTCGCATATTCTACCCCTGAAAATACCGGTTACATGCCTTTTTACGATGATTTTTAAAAAAGTCACTTTTGGTCGGTTCTTCACAGATCCGATTTTTGGCCGGAAAATCCAACCTAAAGAACCTAAATTTTTATTTCTTCAAAATATCGAATTTTGGCCTTCACTATCATTCTCAAGTCGCATATTCTACCCCTGAAAATACCGGTTACATGCCTTTTTACGATGATTTTTAAAAAAGTCACTTTTGGTCGGTTCTTCACAAATCCGATTTTTGGCCGGAAAATCCAACCTAAAGAACCTAAATTTTTATTTCTTCAAAATATCGAATTTTGGCCTTCACTATCATTCTCAAGTCGCATATTCTACCCCTGAAAATACCGGTTACATGCCTTTTTACGATGATTTTTAAAAAAGTCACTTTTGGTCGGTTCTTCGCAGATCCGATTTTTGGCCGGAAAATCCAACCTAAAGAACCTAAATTTTTATTTCTTCAAGATATCGAATTTTGGCCTCCACTATCATTCTCAAGTCGCATATTCTACCCCTGAAAATACCGGTTACATGCCTTTTTACGATGATTTTTAAAAAAGTCACTTTTGGTCGGTTCTTCGCAGATCCGATTTTTGGCTGGAAAATCCGACCTAAAGAACCTAAATTTTTATTTCTTCAAGATTTCGAATTTTGGCCTTCATTATCATTCTCAAGCCGTATATTCTACCCCTGAAAATACCGGTTACATGCCTTTTTACGATGATTTTTAAAAAAGTCACTTTTGGTCGGTTCTTCACAGATCCGATTTTTGGCCGGAAAATCCAACCTAAAGAACCTAAATTTTTATTTCTTCAAGATTTCGAATTTTGGCCTTCACTATCATTCTCAAGTCGCATATTCTACCCCTGAAAACACCGGTTACATGCCTTTTTACGATGATTTTTAAAAAAGTCACTTTTGGTCGGTTCTTCACAGATCCGATTTTTGGCCGGAAAATCCAACCTAAAGAACCTAAATTTTTATTTCTTCAAGATATCGAATTTTGGCCTTCACTATCATTCTCAAGTCGCATATTCTACCCCTGAAAATACCGGTTACATGCCTTTTTACGATGATTTTTAAAAAAGTCACTTTTGGTCGGTTCTTCACAGATCCGATTTTTGGCCGGAAAATCCAACCTAAAGAACCTAAATTTTTATTTCTTCAAGATATCGAATTTTGGCCTTCACTATCATTCTCAAGTCGCATATTCTACCCGTGAAAATACCGGTTACATGCCTTTTTACGATGATTTTTAAAAAAGTCACTTTTGGTCGGTTCTTCACAGATCCGATTTTTGGCCGGAAAATCCAACCTAAAGAACCTAAATTTTTATTTCTTCAAAATATCGAATTTTGGCCTTCACTATCATTCTCAAGTCGCATATTCTACCCCTGAAAATACCGGTTACATGCCTTTTTACGATGATTTTTAAAAAAGTCACTTTTGGTCGGTTCTTCACAAATCCGATTTTTGGCCGGAAAATCCAACCTAAAGAACCTAAATTTTTATTTCTTCAAGATATCGAATTTTGGCCTTCACTATCATTCTCAAGTCGCATATTCTACCCGTGAAAATACCGGTTACATGCCTTTTTACGATGATTTTTAAAAAAGTCACTTTTGGTCGGTTCTTCACAGATCCGATTTTTGGCCGGAAAATCCAACCTAAAGAATCTAAATTTTTATTTCTTCAAAATATCGAATTTTGGCGTTCACTATCATTCTCAAGTCGCATATTCTACCCCTGAAAATACCGGTTACATGCCTTTTTACGATGATTTTTAAAAAAGTCACTTTTGGTCGGTTCTTCACAGATCCGATTTTTGGCCGGAAAATCCAACCTAAAGAACCTAAATTTTTATTTCTTCAAAATATCGAATTTTGGCCTTCACTATCATTCTCAAGTCGCATATTCTACCCCTGAAAATACCGGTTACATGCCTTTTTACGATGATTTTTAAAAAAGTCACTTTTGGTCGGTTCTTCACAAATCCGATTTTTGGCCGGAAAATCCAACCTAAAGAACCTAAATTTTTATTTCTTCAAAATATCGAATTTTGGCCTTCACTATCATTCTCAAGTCGCATATTCTACCCCTGAAAATACCGGTTACAT
Source organism: Ephialtes manifestator (assembly GCA_963970395.1). Classification (NCBI taxonomy): domain Eukaryota; kingdom Metazoa; phylum Arthropoda; class Insecta; order Hymenoptera; family Ichneumonidae; genus Ephialtes; species Ephialtes manifestator. The sequence continues at coordinate 21,451,385 of OZ019982.1, read as the reverse complement.
GCCTTTTTACGATGATTTTTAAAAAAGTCACTTTTGGTCGGTTCTTCGCAGATCCGATTTTTGGCCGGAAAATCCAACCTAAAGAACCTAAATTTTTATTTCTTCAAGATATCGAATTTTGGCCTCCACTATCATTCTCAAGTCGCATATTCTACCCCTGAAAATACCGGTTACATGCCTTTTTACGATGATTTTTAAAAAAGTCACTTTTGGTCGGTTCTTCGCAGATCCGATTTTTGGCTGGAAAATCCGACCTAAAGAACCTAAATTTTTATTTCTTCAAGATTTCGAATTTTGGCCTTCATTATCATTCTCAAGTCGTATATTCTACCCCTGAAAATACCGGTTACATGCCTTTTTACGATGATTTTTAAAAAAGTCACTTTTGGTCGGTTCTTCACAGATCCGATTTTTGGCCGGAAAATCCAACCTAAAGAACCTAAATTTTTATTTCTTCAAGATTTCGAATTTTGGCCTTCACTATCATTCTCAAGTCGCATATTCTACCCCTGAAAACACCGGTTACATGCCTTTTTACGATGATTTTTAAAAAAGTCACTTTTGGTCGGTTCTTCACAGATCCGATTTTTGGCCGGAAAATCCAACCTAAAGAACCTAAATTTTTATTTCTTCAAGATATCGAATTTTGGCCTTCACTATCATTCTCAAGTCGCATATTCTACCCCTGAAAATACCGGTTACATGCCTTTTTACGATGATTTTTAAAAAAGTCACTTTTGGTCGGTTCTTCACAGATCCGATTTTTGGCCGGAAAATCCAACCTAAAGAACCTAAATTTTTATTTCTTCAAGATATCGAATTTTGGCCTTCACTATCATTCTCAAGTCGCATATTCTACCCGTGAAAATACCGGTTACATGCCTTTTTACGATGATTTTTAAAAAAGTCACTTTTGGTCGGTTCTTCACAGATCCGATTTTTGGCCGGAAAATCCAACCTAAAGAACCTAAATTTTTATTTCTTCAAAATATCGAATTTTGGCCTTCACTATCATTCTCAAGTCGCATATTCTACCCCTGAAAATACCGGTTACATGCCTTTTTACGATGATTTTTAAAAAAGTCACTTTTGGTCGGTTCTTCACAAATCCGATTTTTGGCCGGAAAATCCAACCTAAAGAACCTAAATTTTTATTTCTTCAAGATATCGAATTTTGGCCTTCACTATCATTCTCAAGTCGCATATTCTACCCGTGAAAATACCGGTTACATGCCTTTTTACGATGATTTTTAAAAAAGTCACTTTTGGTCGGTTCTTCACAGATCCGATTTTTGGCCGGAAAATCCAACCTAAAGAATCTAAATTTTTATTTCTTCAAAATATCGAATTTTGGCCTTCACTATCATTCTCAAGTCGCATATTCTACCCCTGAAAATACCGGTTACATGCCTTTTTACGATGATTTTTAAAAAAGTCACTTTTGGTCGGTTCTTCACAGATCCGATTTTTGGCCGGAAAATCCAACCTAAAGAACCTAAATTTTTATTTCTTCAAAATATCGAATTTTGGCCTTCACTATCATTCTCAAGTCGCATATTCTACCCCTGAAAATACCGGTTACATGCCTTTTTACGATGATTTTTAAAAAAGTCACTTTTGGTCGGTTCTTCACAAATCCGATTTTTGGCCGGAAAATCCAACCTAAAGAACCTAAATTTTTATTTCTTCAAAATATCGAATTTTGGCCTTCACTATCATTCTCAAGTCGCATATTCTACCCCTGAAAATACCGGTTACATGCCTTTTTACGATGATTTTTAAAAAAGTCACTTTTGGTCGGTTCTTCGCAGATCCGATTTTTGGCCGGAAAATCCAACCTAAAGAACCTAAATTTTTATTTCTTCAAGATATCGAATTTTGGCCTCCACTATCATTCTCAAGTCGCATATTCTACCCCTGAAAATACCGGTTACATGCCTTTTTACGATGATTTTTAAAAAAGTCACTTTTGGTCGGTTCTTCGCAGATCCGATTTTTGGCTGGAAAATCCGACCTAAAGAACCTAAATTTTTATTTCTTCAAGATTTCGAATTTTGGCCTTCATTATCATTCTCAAGTCGTATATTCTACCCCTGAAAATACCGGTTACATGCCTTTTTACGATGATTTTTAAAAAAGTCACTTTTGGTCGGTTCTTCACAGATCCGATTTTTGGCCGGAAAATCCAACCTAAAGAACCTAAATTTTTATTTCTTCAAAATATCGAATTTTGGCCTTCACTATCATTCTCAAGTCGCATATTCTACCCCTGAAAATACCGGTTACATGCCTTTTTACGATGATTTTTAAAAAAGTCACTTTTGGTCGGTTCTTCGCAGATCCGATTTTTGGCCGGAAAATCCAACCTAAAGAACCTAAATTTTTATTTCTTCAAGATATCGAATTTTGGCCTCCACTATCATTCTCAAGTCGCATATTCTACCCCTGAAAATACCGGTTACATGCCTTTTTACGATGATTTTTAAAAAAGTCACTTTTGGTCGGTTCTTCGCAGATCCGATTTTTGGCTGGAAAATCCGACCTAAAGAACCTAAATTTTTATTTCTTCAAGATTTCGAATTTTGGCCTTCATTATCATTCTCAAGTCGTATATTCTACCCCTGAAAATACCGGTTACATGCCTTTTTACGATGATTTTTAAAAAAGTCACTTTTGGTCGGTTCTTCACAGATCCGATTTTTGGCCGGAAAATCCAACCTAAAGAACCTAAATTTTTATTTCTTCAAGATTTCGAATTTTGGCCTTCACTATCATTCTCAAGTCGCATATTCTACCCCTGAAAACACCGGTTACATGCCTTTTTACGATGATTTTTAAAAAAGTCACTTTTGGTCGGTTCTTCACAGATCCGATTTTTGGCCGGAAAATCCAACCTAAAGAACCTAAATTTTTATTTCTTCAAGATATCGAATTTTGGCCTTCACTATCATTCTCAAGTCGCATATTCTACCCCTGAAAATACCGGTTACATGCCTTTTTACGATGATTTTTAAAAAAGTCACTTTTGGTCGGTTCTTCACAGATCCGATTTTTGGCCGGAAAATCCAACCTAAAGAACCTAAATTTTTATTTCTTCAAGATATCGAATTTTGGCCTTCACTATCATTCTCAAGTCGCATATTCTACCCGTGAAAATACCGGTTACATGCTTTTTTACGATGATTTTTAAAAAAGTCACTTTTGGTCGGTTCTTCACAGATCCGATTTTTGGCCGGAAAATCCAACCTAAAGAACCTAAATTTTTATTTCTTCAAAATATCGAATTTTGGCCTTCACTATCATTCTCAAGTCGCATATTCTACCCCTGAAAATACCGGTTACATGCCTTTTTACGATGATTTTTAAAAAAGTCACTTTTGGTCGGTTCTTCACAAATCCGATTTTTGGCCGGAAAATCCAACCTAAAGAACCTAAATTTTTATTTCTTCAAGATATCGAATTTTGGCCTTCACTATCATTCTCAAGTCGCATATTCTACCCGTGAAAATACCGGTTACATGCCTTTTTACGATGATTTTTAAAAAAGTCACTTTTGGTCGGTTCTTCACAGATCCGATTTTTGGCCGGAAAATCCAACCTAAAGAATCTAAATTTTTATTTCTTCAAAATATCGAATTTTGGCCTTCACTATCATTCTCAAGTCGCATATTCTACCCCTGAAAATACCGGTTACATGCCTTTTTACGATGATTTTTAAAAAAGTCACTTTTGGTCGGTTCTTCACAGATCCGATTTTTGGCCGGAAAATCCAACCTAAAGAACCTAAATTTTTATTTCTTCAAAATATCGAATTTTGGCCTTCACTATCATTCTCAAGTCGCATATTCTACCCCTGAAAATACCGGTTACATGCCTTTTTACGATGATTTTTAAAAAAGTCACTTTTGGTCGGTTCTTCACAAATCCGATTTTTGGCCGGAAAATCCAACCTAAAGAACCTAAATTTTTATTTCTTCAAAATATCGAATTTTGGCCTTCACTATCATTCTCAAGTCGCATATTCTACCCCTGAAAATACCGGTTACATGCCTTTTTACGATGATTTTTAAAAAAGTCACTTTTGGTCGGTTCTTCGCAGATCCGATTTTTGGCCGGAAAATCCAACCTAAAGAACCTAAATTTTTATTTCTTCAAGATATCGAATTTTGGCCTCCACTATCATTCTCAAGTCGCATATTCTACCCCTGAAAATACCGGTTACATGCCTTTTTACGATGATTTTTAAAAAAGTCACTTTTGGTCGGTTCTTCGCAGATCCGATTTTTGGCTGGAAAATCCGACCTAAAGAACCTAAATTTTTATTTCTTCAAGATTTCGAATTTTGGCCTTCATTATCATTCTCAAGTCGTATATTCTACCCCTGAAAATACCGGTTACATGCCTTTTTACGATGATTTTTAAAAAAGTCACTTTTGGTCGGTTCTTCACAGATCCGATTTTTGGCCGGAAAATCCAACCTAAAGAACCTAAATTTTTATTTCTTCAAGATTTCGAATTTTGGCCTTCACTATCATTCTCAAGTCGCATATTCTACCCCTGAAAACACCGGTTACATGCCTTTTTACGATGATTTTTAAAAAAGTCACTTTTGGTCGGTTCTTCACAGATCCGATTTTTGGCCGGAAAATCCAACCTAAAGAACCTAAATTTTTATTTCTTCAAGATATCGAATTTTGGCCTTCACTATCATTCTCAAGTCGCATATTCTACCCCTGAAAATACCGGTTACATGCCTTTTTACGATGATTTTTAAAAAAGTCACTTTTGGTCGGTTCTTCACAGATCCGATTTTTGGCCGGAAAATCCAACCTAAAGAATCTAAATTTTTATTTCTTCAAAATATCGAATTTTGGCCTTCACTATCATTCTCAAGTCGCATATTCTACCCCTGAAAATACCGGTTACATGCCTTTTTACGATGATTTTTAAAAAAGTCACTTTTGGTCGGTTCTTCACAGATCCGATTTTTGGCCGGAAAATCCAACCTAAAGAACCTAAATTTTTATTTCTTCAAAATATCGAATTTTGGCCTTCACTATCATTCTCAAGTCGCATATTCTACCCCTGAAAATACCGGTTACATGCCTTTTTACGATGATTTTTAAAAAAGTCACTTTTGGTCGGTTCTTCACAAATCCGATTTTTGGCCGGAAAATCCAACCTAAAGAACCTAAATTTTTATTTCTTCAAAATATCGAATTTTGGCCTTCACTATCATTCTCAAGTCGCATATTCTACCCCTGAAAATACCGGTTACATGCCTTTTTACGATGATTTTTAAAAAAGTCACTTTTGGTCGGTTCTTCGCAGATCCGATTTTTGGCCGGAAAATCCAACCTAAAGAACCTAAATTTTTATTTCTTCAAGATATCGAATTTTGGCCTCCACTATCATTCTCAAGTCGCATATTCTACCCCTGAAAATACCGGTTACATGCCTTTTTACGATGATTTTTAAAAAAGTCACTTTTGGTCGGTTCTTCGCAGATCCGATTTTTGGCTGGAAAATCCGACCTAAAGAACCTAAATTTTTATTTCTTCAAGATTTCGAATTTTGGCCTTCATTATCATTCTCAAGTCGTATATTCTACCCCTGAAAATACCGGTTACATGCCTTTTTACGATGATTTTTAAAAAAGTCACTTTTGGTCGGTTCTTCACAGATCCGATTTTTGGCCGGAAAATCCAACCTAAAGAACCTAAATTTTTATTTCTTCAAGATTTCGAATTTTGGCCTTCACTATCATTCTCAAGTCGCATATTCTACCCCTGAAAACACCGGTTACATGCCTTTTTACGATGATTTTTAAAAAAGTCACTTTTGGTCGGTTCTTCACAGATCCGATTTTTGGCCGGAAAATCCAACCTAAAGAACCTAAATTTTTATTTCTTCAAGATATCGAATTTTGGCCTTCACTATCATTCTCAAGTCGCATATTCTACCCCTGAAAATACCGGTTACATGCCTTTTTACGATGATTTTTAAAAAAGTCACTTTTGGTCGGTTCTTCACAGATCCGATTTTTGGCCGGAAAATCCAACCTAAAGAACCTAAATTTTTATTTCTTCAAGATATCGAATTTTGGCCTTCACTATCATTCTCAAGTCGCATATTCTACCCGTGAAAATACCGGTTACATGCCTTTTTACGATGATTTTTAAAAAAGTCACTTTTGGTCGGTTCTTCACAGATCCGATTTTTGGCCGGAAAATCCAACCTAAAGAACCTAAATTTTTATTTCTTCAAAATATCGAATTTTGGCCTTCACTATCATTCTCAAGTCGCATATTCTACCCCTGAAAATACCGGTTACATGCCTTTTTACGATGATTTTTAAAAAAGTCACTTTTGGTCGGTTCTTCACAAATCCGATTTTTGGCCGGAAAATCCAACCTAAAGAACCTAAATTTTTATTTCTTCAAGATATCGAATTTTGGCCTTCACTATCATTCTCAAGTCGCATATTCTACCCCTGAAAACACCGGTTACATGCCTTTTTTAGATGATTTTTAAAAAAGTCACTTTTAGTCGGTTCTTCGCAGATCCGATTTTTGGCCGGAAATCCAACCTAAAGAACCTAAATTTTTATTTCTTCAAAATATCGAATTTTGGCCTTCACTATCATTCTCAAGTCGCATATTCTACCCCTGAAAATACCGGTTACATGCCTTTTTACGATGATTTTTAAAAAAGTCACTTTTGGTCGGTTCTTCACAGATCCGATTTTTGGCCGGAAAATCCAACCTAAAGAACCTAAATTTTTATTTCTTCAAAATATCGAATTTTGGCCTTCACTATCATTCTCAAGTCGCATATTCTACCCCTGAAAATACCGGTTACATGCCTTTTTACGATGATTTTTAAAAAAGTCACTTTTGGTCGGTTCTTCGCAGATCCGATTTTTGGCTGGAAAATCCGACCTAAAGAACCTAAATTTTTATTTCTTCAAGATTTCGAATTTTGGCCTTCATTATCATTCTCAAGTCGTATATTCTACCCCTGAAAATACCGGTTACATGCCTTTTTACGATGATTTTTAAAAAAGTCACTTTTGGTCGGTTCTTCACAGATCCGATTTTTGGCCGGAAAATCCAACCTAAAGAACCTAAATTTTTATTTCTTCAAGATTTCGAATTTTGGCCTTCACTATCATTCTCAAGTCGCATATTCTACCCCTGAAAACACCGGTTACATGCCTTTTTACGATGATTTTTAAAAAAGTCACTTTTGGTCGGTTCTTCACAGATCCGATTTTTGGCCGGAAAATCCAACCTAAAGAACCTAAATTTTTATTTCTTCAAGATATCGAATTTTGGCCTTCACTATCATTCTCAAGTCGCATATTCTACCCCTGAAAATACCGGTTACATGCCTTTTTACGATGATTTTTAAAAAAGTCACTTTTGGTCGGTTCTTCACAAATCCGATTTTTGGCCGGAAAATCCAACCTAAAGAACCTAAATTTTTATTTCTTCAAGATATCGAATTTTGGCCTTCACTATCATTCTCAAGTCGCATATTCTACCCGTGAAAATACCGGTTACATGCCTTTTTACGATGATTTTTAAAAAAGTCACTTTTGGTCGGTTCTTCACAGATCCGATTTTTGGCCGGAAAATCCAACCTAAAGAATCTAAATTTTTATTTCTTCAAAATATCGAATTTTGGCCTTCACTATCATTCTCAAGTCGCATATTCTACCCCTGAAAATACCGGTTACATGCCTTTTTACGATGATTTTTAAAAAAGTCACTTTTGGTCGGTTCTTCACAGATCCGATTTTTGGCCGGAAAATCCAACCTAAAGAATCTAAATTTTTATTTCTTCAAAATATCGAATTTTGGCCTTCACTATCATTCTCAAGTCGCATATTCTACCCCTGAAAATACCGGTTACATGCCTTTTTACGATGATTTTTAAAAAAGTCACTTTTGGTCGGTTCTTCACAGATCCGATTTTTGGCCGGAAAATCCAACCTAAAGAACCTAAATTTTTATTTCTTCAAAATATCGAATTTTGGCCTTCACTATCATTCTCAAGTCGCATATTCTACCCCTGAAAACACCGGTTACATGCCTTTTTTAGATGATTTTTAAAAAAGTCACTTTTAGTCGGTTCTTCGCAGATCCGATTTTTGGCCGGAAATCCAACCTAAAGAACCTAAATTTTTATTTCTTCAAAATATCGAATTTTGGCCTTCACTATCATTCTCAAGTCGCATATTCTACCCCTGAAAATACCGGTTACATGCCTTTTTACGATGATTTTTAAAAAAGTCACTTTTGGTCGGTTCTTCGCAGATCCGATTTTTGGCCGGAAAATCCAACCTAAAGAACCTAAATTTTTATTTCTTCAAGATATCGAATTTTGGCCTTCACTATCATTCTCAAGTCGCATATTCTACCCCTGAAAATACCGGTTACATGCCTTTTTACGATGATTTTAAAAAAAGTCACTTTTGGTCGGTTCTTCACAGATCCGATTTTTGGCCGGAAAATCCAACCTAAAGAACCTAAATTTTTATTTCTTCAAGATATCGAATTTTGGCCTTCACTATCATTCTCAAGTCGCATATTCTACCCGTGAAAATACCGGTTACATGCCTTTTTACGATGATTTTTAAAAAAGTCACTTTTGGTCGGTTCTTCACAGATCCGATTTTTGGCCGGAAAATCCAACCTAAAGAATCTAAATTTTTATTTCTTCAAAATATCGAATTTTGGCCTTCACTATCATTCTCAAGTCGCATATTCTACCCCTGAAAATACCGGTTACATGCCTTTTTACGATGATTTTTAAAAAAGTCACTTTTGGTCGGTTCTTCACAGATCCGATTTTTGGCCGGAAAATCCAACCTAAAGAACCTAAATTTTTATTTCTTCAAAATATCGAATTTTGGCCTTCACTATCATTCTCAAGTCGCATATTCTACCCCTGAAAATACCGGTTACATGCCTTTTTACGATGATTTTTAAAAAAGTCACTTTTGGTCGGTTCTTCACAAATCCGATTTTTGGCCGGAAAATCCAACCTAAAGAACCTAAATTTTTATTTCTTCAAAATATCGAATTTTGGCCTTCACTATCATTCTCAAGTCGCATATTCTACCCCTGAAAATACCGGTTACATGCCTTTTTACGATGATTTTTAAAAAAGTCACTTTTGGTCGGTTCTTCGCAGATCCGATTTTTGGCCGGAAAATCCAACCTAAAGAACCTAAATTTTTATTTCTTCAAGATATCGAATTTTGGCCTCCACTATCATTCTCAAGTCGCATATTCTACCCCTGAAAATACCGGTTACATGCCTTTTTACGATGATTTTTAAAAAAGTCACTTTTGGTCGGTTCTTCGCAGATCCGATTTTTGGCTGGAAAATCCGACCTAAAGAACCTAAATTTTTATTTCTTCAAGATTTCGAATTTTGGCCTTCATTATCATTCTCAAGCCGTATATTCTACCCCTGAAAATACCGGTTACATGCCTTTTTACGATGATTTTTAAAAAAGTCACTTTTGGTCGGTTCTTCACAGATCCGATTTTTGGCCGGAAAATCCAACCTAAAGAACCTAAATTTTTATTTCTTCAAGATTTCGAATTTTGGCCTTCACTATCATTCTCAAGTCGCATATTCTACCCCTGAAAACACCGGTTACATGCCTTTTTACGATGATTTTTAAAAAAGTCACTTTTGGTCGGTTCTTCACAGATCCGATTTTTGGCCGGAAAATCCAACCTAAAGAACCTAAATTTTTATTTCTTCAAGATATCGAATTTTGGCCTTCACTATCATTCTCAAGTCGCATATTCTACCCCTGAAAATACCGGTTACATGCCTTTTTACGATGATTTTTAAAAAAGTCACTTTTGGTCGGTTCTTCACAGATCCGATTTTTGGCCGGAAAATCCAACCTAAAGAACCTAAATTTTTATTTCTTCAAGATATCGAATTTTGGCCTTCACTATCATTCTCAAGTCGCATATTCTACCCGTGAAAATACCGGTTACATGCCTTTTTACGATGATTTTTAAAAAAGTCACTTTTGGTCGGTTCTTCACAGATCCGATTTTTGGCCGGAAAATCCAACCTAAAGAACCTAAATTTTTATTTCTTCAAAATATCGAATTTTGGCCTTCACTATCATTCTCAAGTCGCATATTCTACCCCTGAAAATACCGGTTACATGCCTTTTTACGATGATTTTTAAAAAAGTCACTTTTGGTCGGTTCTTCACAAATCCGATTTTTGGCCGGAAAATCCAACCTAAAGAACCTAAATTTTTATTTCTTCAAGATATCGAATTTTGGCCTTCACTATCATTCTCAAGTCGCATATTCTACCCGTGAAAATACCGGTTACATGCCTTTTTACGATGATTTTTAAAAAAGTCACTTTTGGTCGGTTCTTCACAGATCCGATTTTTGGCCGGAAAATCCAACCTAAAGAATCTAAATTTTTATTTCTTCAAAATATCGAATTTTGGCCTTCACTATCATTCTCAAGTCGCATATTCTACCCCTGAAAATACCGGTTACATGCCTTTTTACGATGATTTTTAAAAAAGTCACTTTTGGTCGGTTCTTCACAGATCCGATTTTTGGCCGGAAAATCCAACCTAAAGAACCTAAATTTTTATTTCTTCAAAATATCGAATTTTGGCCTTCACTATCATTCTCAAGTCGCATATTCTACCCCTGAAAATACCGGTTACATGCCTTTTTACGATGATTTTTAAAAAAGTCACTTTTGGTCGGTTCTTCACAAATCCGATTTTTGGCCGGAAAATCCAACCTAAAGAACCTAAATTTTTATTTCTTCAAAATATCGAATTTTGGCCTTCACTATCATTCTCAAGTCGCATATTCTACCCCTGAAAATACCGGTTACATGCCTTTTTACGATGATTTTTAAAAAAGTCACTTTTGGTCGGTTCTTCGCAGATCCGATTTTTGGCCGGAAAATCCAACCTAAAGAACCTAAATTTTTATTTCTTCAAGATATCGAATTTTGGCCTCCACTATCATTCTCAAGTCGCATATTCTACCCCTGAAAATACCGGTTACATGCCTTTTTACGATGATTTTTAAAAAAGTCACTTTTGGTCGGTTCTTCGCAGATCCGATTTTTGGCTGGAAAATCCGACCTAAAGAACCTAAATTTTTATTTCTTCAAGATTTCGAATTTTGGCCTTCATTATCATTCTCAAGTCGTATATTCTACCCCTGAAAATACCGGTTACATGCCTTTTTACGATGATTTTTAAAAAAGTCACTTTTGGTCGGTTCTTCACAGATCCGATTTTTGGCCGGAAAATCCAACCTAAAGAACCTAAATTTTTATTTCTTCAAGATTTCGAATTTTGGCCTTCACTATCATTCTCAAGTCGCATATTCTACCCCTGAAAACACCGGTTACATGCCTTTTTACGATGATTTTTAAAAAAGTCACTTTTGGTCGGTTCTTCACAGATCCGATTTTTGGCCGGAAAATCCAACCTAAAGAACCTAAATTTTTATTTCTTCAAGATATCGAATTTTGGCCTTCACTATCATTCTCAAGTCGCATATTCTACCCCTGAAAATACCGGTTACATGCCTTTTTACGATGATTTTTAAAAAAGTCACTTTTGGTCGGTTCTTCACAGATCCGATTTTTGGCCGGAAAATCCAACCTAAAGAACCTAAATTTTTATTTCTTCAAGATATCGAATTTTGGCCTTCACTATCATTCTCAAGTCGCATATTCTACCCGTGAAAATACCGGTTACATGCCTTTTTACGATGATTTTTAAAAAAGTCACTTTTGGTCGGTTCTTCACAGATCCGATTTTTGGCCGGAAAATCCAACCTAAAGAACCTAAATTTTTATTTCTTCAAAATATCGAATTTTGGCCTTCACTATCATTCTCAAGTCGCATATTCTACCCCTGAAAATACCGGTTACATGCCTTTTTACGATGATTTTTAAAAAAGTCACTTTTGGTCGGTTCTTCACAAATCCGATTTTTGGCCGGAAAATCCAACCTAAAGAACCTAAATTTTTATTTCTTCAAGATATCGAATTTTGGCCTTCACTATCATTCTCAAGTCGCATATTCTACCCGTGAAAATACCGGTTACATGCCTTTTTACGATGATTTTTAAAAAAGTCACTTTTGGTCGGTTCTTCACAGATCCGATTTTTGGCCGGAAAATCCAACCTAAAGAATCTAAATTTTTATTTCTTCAAAATATCGAATTTTGGCCTTCACTATCATTCTCAAGTCGCATATTCTACCCCTGAAAATACCGGTTACATGCCTTTTTACGATGATTTTTAAAAAAGTCACTTTTGGTCGGTTCTTCACAGATCCGATTTTTGGCCGGAAAATCCAACCTAAAGAACCTAAATTTTTATTTCTTCAAAATATCGAATTTTGGCCTTCACTATCATTCTCAAGTCGCATATTCTACCCCTGAAAATACCGGTTACATGCCTTTTTACGATGATTTTTAAAAAAGTCACTTTTGGTCGGTTCTTCACAAATCCGATTTTTGGCCGGAAAATCCAACCTAAAGAACCTAAATTTTTATTTCTTCAAAATATCGAATTTTGGCCTTCACTATCATTCTCAAGTCGCATATTCTACCCCTGAAAATACCGGTTACATGCCTTTTTACGATGATTTTTAAAAAAGTCACTTTTGGTCGGTTCTTCGCAGATCCGATTTTTGGCCGGAAAATCCAACCTAAAGAACCTAAATTTTTATTTCTTCAAGATATCGAATTTTGGCCTCCACTATCATTCTCAAGTCGCATATTCTACCCCTGAAAATACCGGTTACATGCCTTTTTACGATGATTTTTAAAAAAGTCACTTTTGGTCGGTTCTTCGCAGATCCGATTTTTGGCTGGAAAATCCGACCTAAAGAACCTAAATTTTTATTTCTTCAAGATTTCGAATTTTGGCCTTCATTATCATTCTCAAGTCGTATATTCTACCCCTGAAAATACCGGTTACATGCCTTTTTACGATGATTTTTAAAAAAGTCACTTTTGGTCGGTTCTTCACAGATCCGATTTTTGGCCGGAAAATCCAACCTAAAGAACCTAAATTTTTATTTCTTCAAAATATCGAATTTTGGCCTTCACTATCATTCTCAAGTCGCATATTCTACCCCTGAAAATACCGGTTACATGCCTTTTTACGATGATTTTTAAAAAAGTCACTTTTGGTCGGTTCTTCACAAATCCGATTTTTGGCCGGAAAATCCAACCTAAAGAACCTAAATTTTTATTTCTTCAAAATATCGAATTTTGGCCTTCACTATCATTCTCAAGTCGCATATTCTACCCCTGAAAATACCGGTTACATGCCTTTTTACGATGATTTTTAAAAAAGTCACTTTTGGTCGGTTCTTCGCAGATCCGATTTTTGGCCGGAAAATCCAACCTAAAGAACCTAAATTTTTATTTCTTCAAGATATCGAATTTTGGCCTCCACTATCATTCTCAAGTCGCATATTCTACCCCTGAAAATACCGGTTACATGCCTTTTTACGATGATTTTTAAAAAAGTCACTTTTGGTCGGTTCTTCGCAGATCCGATTTTTGGCTGGAAAATCCGACCTAAAGAACCTAAATTTTTATTTCTTCAAGATTTCGAATTTTGGCCTTCATTATCATTCTCAAGTCGTATATTCTACCCCTGAAAATACCGGTTACATGCCTTTTTACGATGATTTTTAAAAAAGTCACTTTTGGTCGGTTCTTCACAGATCCGATTTTTGGCCGGAAAATCCAACCTAAAGAACCTAAATTTTTATTTCTTCAAGATTTCGAATTTTGGCCTTCACTATCATTCTCAAGTCGCATATTCTACCCCTGAAAACACCGGTTACATGCCTTTTTACGATGATTTTTAAAAAAGTCACTTTTGGTCGGTTCTTCACAGATCCGATTTTTGGCCGGAAAATCCAACCTAAAGAACCTAAATTTTTATTTCTTCAAGATATCGAATTTTGGCCTTCACTATCATTCTCAAGTCGCATATTCTACCCCTGAAAATACCGGTTACATGCCTTTTTACGATGATTTTTAAAAAAGTCACTTTTGGTCGGTTCTTCACAGATCCGATTTTTGGCCGGAAAATCCAACCTAAAGAACCTAAATTTTTATTTCTTCAAGATATCGAATTTTGGCCTTCACTATCATTCTCAAGTCGCATATTCTACCCGTGAAAATACCGGTTACATGCTTTTTTACGATGATTTTTAAAAAAGTCACTTTTGGTCGGTTCTTCACAGATCCGATTTTTGGCCGGAAAATCCAACCTAAAGAACCTAAATTTTTATTTCTTCAAAATATCGAATTTTGGCCTTCACTATCATTCTCAAGTCGCATATTCTACCCCTGAAAATACCGGTTACATGCCTTTTTACGATGATTTTTAAAAAAGTCACTTTTGGTCGGTTCTTCACAAATCCGATTTTTGGCCGGAAAATCCAACCTAAAGAACCTAAATTTTTATTTCTTCAAGATATCGAATTTTGGCCTTCACTATCATTCTCAAGTCGCATATTCTACCCGTGAAAATACCGGTTACATGCCTTTTTACGATGATTTTTAAAAAAGTCACTTTTGGTCGGTTCTTCACAGATCCGATTTTTGGCCGGAAAATCCAACCTAAAGAATCTAAATTTTTATTTCTTCAAAATATCGAATTTTGGCCTTCACTATCATTCTCAAGTCGCATATTCTACCCCTGAAAATACCGGTTACATGCCTTTTTACGATGATTTTTAAAAAAGTCACTTTTGGTCGGTTCTTCACAGATCCGATTTTTGGCCGGAAAATCCAACCTAAAGAACCTAAATTTTTATTTCTTCAAAATATCGAATTTTGGCCTTCACTATCATTCTCAAGTCGCATATTCTACCCCTGAAAATACCGGTTACATGCCTTTTTACGATGATTTTTAAAAAAGTCACTTTTGGTCGGTTCTTCACAAATCCGATTTTTGGCCGGAAAATCCAACCTAAAGAACCTAAATTTTTATTTCTTCAAAATATCGAATTTTGGCCTTCACTATCATTCTCAAGTCGCATATTCTACCCCTGAAAATACCGGTTACATGCCTTTTTACGATGATTTTTAAAAAAGTCACTTTTGGTCGGTTCTTCGCAGATCCGATTTTTGGCCGGAAAATCCAACCTAAAGAACCTAAATTTTTATTTCTTCAAGATATCGAATTTTGGCCTCCACTATCATTCTCAAGTCGCATATTCTACCCCTGAAAATACCGGTTACATGCCTTTTTACGATGATTTTTAAAAAAGTCACTTTTGGTCGGTTCTTCGCAGATCCGATTTTTGGCTGGAAAATCCGACCTAAAGAACCTAAATTTTTATTTCTTCAAGATTTCGAATTTTGGCCTTCATTATCATTCTCAAGTCGTATATTCTACCCCTGAAAATACCGGTTACATGCCTTTTTACGATGATTTTTAAAAAAGTCACTTTTGGTCGGTTCTTCACAGATCCGATTTTTGGCCGGAAAATCCAACCTAAAGAACCTAAATTTTTATTTCTTCAAGATTTCGAATTTTGGCCTTCACTATCATTCTCAAGTCGCATATTCTACCCCTGAAAACACCGGTTACATGCCTTTTTACGATGATTTTTAAAAAAGTCACTTTTGGTCGGTTCTTCACAGATCCGATTTTTGGCCGGAAAATCCAACCTAAAGAACCTAAATTTTTATTTCTTCAAGATATCGAATTTTGGCCTTCACTATCATTCTCAAGTCGCATATTCTACCCCTGAAAATACCGGTTACATGCCTTTTTACGATGATTTTTAAAAAAGTCACTTTTGGTCGGTTCTTCACAGATCCGATTTTTGGCCGGAAAATCCAACCTAAAGAACCTAAATTTTTATTTCTTCAAGATATCGAATTTTGGCCTTCACTATCATTCTCAAGTCGCATATTCTACCCGTGAAAATACCGGTTACATGCCTTTTTACGATGATTTTTAAAAAAGTCACTTTTGGTCGGTTCTTCACAGATCCGATTTTTGGCCGGAAAATCCAACCTAAAGAACCTAAATTTTTATTTCTTCAAAATATCGAATTTTGGCCTTCACTATCATTCTCAAGTCGCATATTCTACCCCTGAAAATACCGGTTACATGCCTTTTTACGATGATTTTTAAAAAAGTCACTTTTGGTCGGTTCTTCACAAATCCGATTTTTGGCCGGAAAATCCAACCTAAAGAACCTAAATTTTTATTTCTTCAAGATATCGAATTTTGGCCTTCACTATCATTCTCAAGTCGCATATTCTACCCGTGAAAATACCGGTTACATGCCTTTTTACGATGATTTTTAAAAAAGTCACTTTTGGTCGGTTCTTCACAGATCCGATTTTTGGCCGGAAAATCCAACCTAAAGAATCTAAATTTTTATTTCTTCAAAATATCGAATTTTGGCCTTCACTATCATTCTCAAGTCGCATATTCTACCCCTGAAAATACCGGTTACATGCCTTTTTACGATGATTTTTAAAAAAGTCACTTTTGGTCGGTTCTTCACAGATCCGATTTTTGGCCGGAAAATCCAACCTAAAGAACCTAAATTTTTATTTCTTCAAAATATCGAATTTTGGCCTTCACTATCATTCTCAAGTCGCATATTCTACCCCTGAAAATACCGGTTACATGCCTTTTTACGATGATTTTTAAAAAAGTCACTTTTGGTCGGTTCTTCACAAATCCGATTTTTGGCCGGAAAATCCAACCTAAAGAACCTAAATTTTTATTTCTTCAAAATATCGAATTTTGGCCTTCACTATCATTCTCAAGTCGCATATTCTACCCCTGAAAATACCGGTTACATGCCTTTTTACGATGATTTTTAAAAAAGTCACTTTTGGTCGGTTCTTCGCAGATCCGATTTTTGGCCGGAAAATCCAACCTAAAGAACCTAAATTTTTATTTCTTCAAGATATCGAATTTTGGCCTCCACTATCATTCTCAAGTCGCATATTCTACCCCTGAAAATACCGGTTACATGCCTTTTTACGATGATTTTTAAAAAAGTCACTTTTGGTCGGTTCTTCGCAGATCCGATTTTTGGCTGGAAAATCCGACCTAAAGAACCTAAATTTTTATTTCTTCAAGATTTCGAATTTTGGCCTTCATTATCATTCTCAAGTCGTATATTCTACCCCTGAAAATACCGGTTACATGCCTTTTTACGATGATTTTTAAAAAAGTCACTTTTGGTCGGTTCTTCACAGATCCGATTTTTGGCCGGAAAATCCAACCTAAAGAACCTAAATTTTTATTTCTTCAAGATTTCGAATTTTGGCCTTCACTATCATTCTCAAGTCGCATATTCTACCCCTGAAAACACCGGTTACATGCCTTTTTACGATGATTTTTAAAAAAGTCACTTTTGGTCGGTTCTTCACAGATCCGATTTTTGGCCGGAAAATCCAACCTAAAGAACCTAAATTTTTATTTCTTCAAGATATCGAATTTTGGCCTTCACTATCATTCTCAAGTCGCATATTCTACCCCTGAAAATACCGGTTACATGCCTTTTTACGATGATTTTTAAAAAAGTCACTTTTGGTCGGTTCTTCACAGATCCGATTTTTGGCCGGAAAATCCAACCTAAAGAACCTAAATTTTTATTTCTTCAAGATATCGAATTTTGGCCTTCACTATCATTCTCAAGTCGCATATTCTACCCGTGAAAATACCGGTTACATGCCTTTTTACGATGATTTTTAAAAAAGTCACTTTTGGTCGGTTCTTCACAGATCCGATTTTTGGCCGGAAAATCCAACCTAAAGAACCTAAATTTTTATTTCTTCAAAATATCGAATTTTGGCCTTCACTATCATTCTCAAGTCGCATATTCTACCCCTGAAAATACCGGTTACATGCCTTTTTACGATGATTTTTAAAAAAGTCACTTTTGGTCGGTTCTTCACAAATCCGATTTTTGGCCGGAAAATCCAACCTAAAGAACCTAAATTTTTATTTCTTCAAGATATCGAATTTTGGCCTTCACTATCATTCTCAAGTCGCATATTCTACCCCTGAAAACACCGGTTACATGCCTTTTTTAGATGATTTTTAAAAAAGTCACTTTTAGTCGGTTCTTCGCAGATCCGATTTTTGGCCGGAAATCCAACCTAAAGAACCTAAATTTTTATTTCTTCAAAATATCGAATTTTGGCCTTCACTATCATTCTCAAGTCGCATATTCTACCCCTGAAAATACCGGTTACATGCCTTTTTACGATGATTTTTAAAAAAGTCACTTTTGGTCGGTTCTTCACAGATCCGATTTTTGGCCGGAAAATCCAACCTAAAGAACCTAAATTTTTATTTCTTCAAAATATCGAATTTTGGCCTTCACTATCATTCTCAAGTCGCATATTCTACCCCTGAAAATACCGGTTACATGCCTTTTTACGATGATTTTTAAAAAAGTCACTTTTGGTCGGTTCTTCGCAGATCCGATTTTTGGCTGGAAAATCCGACCTAAAGAACCTAAATTTTTATTTCTTCAAGATTTCGAATTTTGGCCTTCATTATCATTCTCAAGTCGTATATTCTACCCCTGAAAATACCGGTTACATGCCTTTTTACGATGATTTTTAAAAAAGTCACTTTTGGTCGGTTCTTCACAGATCCGATTTTTGGCCGGAAAATCCAACCTAAAGAACCTAAATTTTTATTTCTTCAAGATTTCGAATTTTGGCCTTCACTATCATTCTCAAGTCGCATATTCTACCCCTGAAAACACCGGTTACATGCCTTTTTACGATGATTTTTAAAAAAGTCACTTTTGGTCGGTTCTTCACAGATCCGATTTTTGGCCGGAAAATCCAACCTAAAGAACCTAAATTTTTATTTCTTCAAGATATCGAATTTTGGCCTTCACTATCATTCTCAAGTCGCATATTCTACCCCTGAAAATACCGGTTACATGCCTTTTTACGATGATTTTTAAAAAAGTCACTTTTGGTCGGTTCTTCACAAATCCGATTTTTGGCCGGAAAATCCAACCTAAAGAAC
Source organism: Ephialtes manifestator (assembly GCA_963970395.1). Taxonomy (NCBI): domain Eukaryota; kingdom Metazoa; phylum Arthropoda; class Insecta; order Hymenoptera; family Ichneumonidae; genus Ephialtes; species Ephialtes manifestator. The sequence continues at coordinate 21,432,293 of OZ019982.1, read as the reverse complement.
CTAAATTTTTATTTCTTCAAGATATCGAATTTTGGCCTTCACTATCATTCTCAAGTCGCATATTCTACCCGTGAAAATACCGGTTACATGCCTTTTTACGATGATTTTTAAAAAAGTCACTTTTGGTCGGTTCTTCACAGATCCGATTTTTGGCCGGAAAATCCAACCTAAAGAATCTAAATTTTTATTTCTTCAAAATATCGAATTTTGGCCTTCACTATCATTCTCAAGTCGCATATTCTACCCCTGAAAATACCGGTTACATGCCTTTTTACGATGATTTTTAAAAAAGTCACTTTTGGTCGGTTCTTCACAGATCCGATTTTTGGCCGGAAAATCCAACCTAAAGAACCTAAATTTTTATTTCTTCAAAATATCGAATTTTGGCCTTCACTATCATTCTCAAGTCGCATATTCTACCCCTGAAAATACCGGTTACATGCCTTTTTACGATGATTTTTAAAAAAGTCACTTTTGGTCGGTTCTTCACAAATCCGATTTTTGGCCGGAAAATCCAACCTAAAGAACCTAAATTTTTATTTCTTCAAAATATCGAATTTTGGCCTTCACTATCATTCTCAAGTCGCATATTCTACCCCTGAAAATACCGGTTACATGCCTTTTTACGATGATTTTTAAAAAAGTCACTTTTGGTCGGTTCTTCGCAGATCCGATTTTTGGCCGGAAAATCCAACCTAAAGAACCTAAATTTTTATTTCTTCAAGATATCGAATTTTGGCCTCCACTATCATTCTCAAGTCGCATATTCTACCCCTGAAAATACCGGTTACATGCCTTTTTACGATGATTTTTAAAAAGTCACTTTTGGTCGGTTCTTCGCAGATCCGATTTTTGGCTGGAAAATCCGACCTAAAGAACCTAAATTTTTATTTCTTCAAGATTTCGAATTTTGGCCTTCATTATCATTCTCAAGTCGTATATTCTACCCCTGAAAATACCGGTTACATGCCTTTTTACGATGATTTTTAAAAAAGTCACTTTTGGTCGGTTCTTCACAGATCCGATTTTTGGCCGGAAAATCCAACCTAAAGAACCTAAATTTTTATTTCTTCAAGATTTCGAATTTTGGCCTTCACTATCATTCTCAAGTCGCATATTCTACCCCTGAAAACACCGGTTACATGCCTTTTTACGATGATTTTTAAAAAAGTCACTTTTGGTCGGTTCTTCACAGATCCGATTTTTGGCCGGAAAATCCAACCTAAAGAACCTAAATTTTTATTTCTTCAATATATCGAATTTTGGCCTTCACTATCATTCTCAAGTCGCATATTCTACCCCTGAAAATACCGGTTACATGCCTTTTTACGATGATTTTTAAAAAAGTCACTTTTGGTCGGTTCTTCACAGATCCGATTTTTGGCCGGAAAATCCAACCTAAAGAACCTAAATTTTTATTTCTTCAAGATATCGAATTTTGGCCTTCACTATCATTCTCAAGTCGCATATTCTACCCGTGAAAATACCGGTTACATGCCTTTTTACGATGATTTTTAAAAAAGTCACTTTTGGTCGGTTCTTCACAGATCCGATTTTTGGCCGGAAAATCCAACCTAAAGAACCTAAATTTTTATTTCTTCAAAATATCGAATTTTGGCCTTCACTATCATTCTCAAGTCGCATATTCTACCCCTGAAAATACCGGTTACATGCCTTTTTACGATGATTTTTAAAAAAGTCACTTTTGGTCGGTTCTTCACAAATCCGATTTTTGGCCGGAAAATCCAACCTAAAGAACCTAAATTTTTATTTCTTCAAGATATCGAATTTTGGCCTTCACTATCATTCTCAAGTCGCATATTCTACCCCTGAAAACACCGGTTACATGCCTTTTTTAGATGATTTTTAAAAAAGTCACTTTTAGTCGGTTCTTCGCAGATCCGATTTTTGGCCGGAAATCCAACCTAAAGAACCTAAATTTTTATTTCTTCAAAATATCGAATTTTGGCCTTCACTATCATTCTCAAGTCGCATATTCTACCCCTGAAAATACCGGTTACATGCCTTTTTACGATGATTTTTAAAAAAGTCACTTTTGGTCGGTTCTTCACAAATCCGATTTTTGGCCGGAAAATCCAACCTAAAGAACCTAAATTTTTATTTCTTCAAGATATCGAATTTTGGCCTTCACTATCATTCTCAAGTCGCATATTCTACCCGTGAAAATACCGGTTACATGCCTTTTTACGATGATTTTTAAAAAAGTCACTTTTGGTCGGTTCTTCACAGATCCGATTTTTGGCCGGAAAATCCAACCTAAAGAATCTAAATTTTTATTTCTTCAAAATATCGAATTTTGGCCTTCACTATCATTCTCAAGTCGCATATTCTACCCCTGAAAATACCGGTTACATGCCTTTTTACGATGATTTTTAAAAAAGTCACTTTTGGTCGGTTCTTCACAGATCCGATTTTTGGCCGGAAAATCCAACCTAAAGAACCTAAATTTTTATTTCTTCAAAATATCGAATTTTGGCCTTCACTATCATTCTCAAGTCGCATATTCTACCCCTGAAAATACCGGTTACATGCCTTTTTACGATGATTTTTAAAAAAGTCACTTTTGGTCGGTTCTTCACAAATCCGATTTTTGGCCGGAAAATCCAACCTAAAGAACCTAAATTTTTATTTCTTCAAAATATCGAATTTTGGCCTTCACTATCATTCTCAAGTCGCATATTCTACCCCTGAAAATACCGGTTACATGCCTTTTTACGATGATTTTTAAAAAAGTCACTTTTGGTCGGTTCTTCGCAGATCCGATTTTTGGCCGGAAAATCCAACCTAAAGAACCTAAATTTTTATTTCTTCAAGATATCGAATTTTGGCCTCCACTATCATTCTCAAGTCGCATATTCTACCCCTGAAAATACCGGTTACATGCCTTTTTACGATGATTTTTAAAAAAGTCACTTTTGGTCGGTTCTTCGCAGATCCGATTTTTGGCTGGAAAATCCGACCTAAAGAACCTAAATTTTTATTTCTTCAAGATTTCGAATTTTGGCCTTCATTATCATTCTCAAGTCGTATATTCTACCCCTGAAAATACCGGTTACATGCCTTTTTACGATGATTTTTAAAAAAGTCACTTTTGGTCGGTTCTTCACAGATCCGATTTTTGGCCGGAAAATCCAACCTAAAGAACCTAAATTTTTATTTCTTCAAAATATCGAATTTTGGCCTTCACTATCATTCTCAAGTCGCATATTCTACCCCTGAAAATACCGGTTACATGCCTTTTTACGATGATTTTTAAAAAAGTCACTTTTGGTCGGTTCTTCACAAATCCGATTTTTGGCCGGAAAATCCAACCTAAAGAACCTAAATTTTTATTTCTTCAAAATATCGAATTTTGGCCTTCACTATCATTCTCAAGTCGCATATTCTACCCCTGAAAATACCGGTTACATGCCTTTTTACGATGATTTTTAAAAAAGTCACTTTTGGTCGGTTCTTCGCAGATCCGATTTTTGGCCGGAAAATCCAACCTAAAGAACCTAAATTTTTATTTCTTCAAGATATCGAATTTTGGCCTCCACTATCATTCTCAAGTCGCATATTCTACCCCTGAAAATACCGGTTACATGCCTTTTTACGATGATTTTTAAAAAAGTCACTTTTGGTCGGTTCTTCGCAGATCCGATTTTTGGCTGGAAAATCCGACCTAAAGAACCTAAATTTTTATTTCTTCAAGATTTCGAATTTTGGCCTTCATTATCATTCTCAAGTCGTATATTCTACCCCTGAAAATACCGGTTACATGCCTTTTTACGATGATTTTTAAAAAAGTCACTTTTGGTCGGTTCTTCACAGATCCGATTTTTGGCCGGAAAATCCAACCTAAAGAACCTAAATTTTTATTTCTTCAAGATATCGAATTTTGGCCTTCACTATCATTCTCAAGTCGCATATTCTACCCGTGAAAATACCGGTTACATGCTTTTTTACGATGATTTTTAAAAAAGTCACTTTTGGTCGGTTCTTCACAGATCCGATTTTTGGCCGGAAAATCCAACCTAAAGAACCTAAATTTTTATTTCTTCAAAATATCGAATTTTGGCCTTCACTATCATTCTCAAGTCGCATATTCTACCCCTGAAAATACCGGTTACATGCCTTTTTACGATGATTTTTAAAAAAGTCACTTTTGGTCGGTTCTTCACAAATCCGATTTTTGGCCGGAAAATCCAACCTAAAGAACCTAAATTTTTATTTCTTCAAGATATCGAATTTTGGCCTTCACTATCATTCTCAAGTCGCATATTCTACCCGTGAAAATACCGGTTACATGCCTTTTTACGATGATTTTTAAAAAAGTCACTTTTGGTCGGTTCTTCACAGATCCGATTTTTGGCCGGAAAATCCAACCTAAAGAATCTAAATTTTTATTTCTTCAAAATATCGAATTTTGGCCTTCACTATCATTCTCAAGTCGCATATTCTACCCCTGAAAATACCGGTTACATGCCTTTTTACGATGATTTTTAAAAAAGTCACTTTTGGTCGGTTCTTCACAGATCCGATTTTTGGCCGGAAAATCCAACCTAAAGAACCTAAATTTTTATTTCTTCAAAATATCGAATTTTGGCCTTCACTATCATTCTCAAGTCGCATATTCTACCCCTGAAAATACCGGTTACATGCCTTTTTACGATGATTTTTAAAAAAGTCACTTTTGGTCGGTTCTTCACAAATCCGATTTTTGGCCGGAAAATCCAACCTAAAGAACCTAAATTTTTATTTCTTCAAAATATCGAATTTTGGCCTTCACTATCATTCTCAAGTCGCATATTCTACCCCTGAAAATACCGGTTACATGCCTTTTTACGATGATTTTTAAAAAAGTCACTTTTGGTCGGTTCTTCGCAGATCCGATTTTTGGCCGGAAAATCCAACCTAAAGAACCTAAATTTTTATTTCTTCAAGATATCGAATTTTGGCCTCCACTATCATTCTCAAGTCGCATATTCTACCCCTGAAAATACCGGTTACATGCCTTTTTACGATGATTTTTAAAAAAGTCACTTTTGGTCGGTTCTTCGCAGATCCGATTTTTGGCTGGAAAATCCGACCTAAAGAACCTAAATTTTTATTTCTTCAAGATTTCGAATTTTGGCCTTCATTATCATTCTCAAGTCGTATATTCTACCCCTGAAAATACCGGTTACATGCCTTTTTACGATGATTTTTAAAAAAGTCACTTTTGGTCGGTTCTTCACAGATCCGATTTTTGGCCGGAAAATCCAACCTAAAGAACCTAAATTTTTATTTCTTCAAGATTTCGAATTTTGGCCTTCACTATCATTCTCAAGTCGCATATTCTACCCCTGAAAACACCGGTTACATGCCTTTTTACGATGATTTTTAAAAAAGTCACTTTTGGTCGGTTCTTCACAGATCCGATTTTTGGCCGGAAAATCCAACCTAAAGAACCTAAATTTTTATTTCTTCAAGATATCGAATTTTGGCCTTCACTATCATTCTCAAGTCGCATATTCTACCCCTGAAAATACCGGTTACATGCCTTTTTACGATGATTTTTAAAAAAGTCACTTTTGGTCGGTTCTTCACAGATCCGATTTTTGGCCGGAAAATCCAACCTAAAGAACCTAAATTTTTATTTCTTCAAGATATCGAATTTTGGCCTTCACTATCATTCTCAAGTCGCATATTCTACCCGTGAAAATACCGGTTACATGCCTTTTTACGATGATTTTTAAAAAAGTCACTTTTGGTCGGTTCTTCACAGATCCGATTTTTGGCCGGAAAATCCAACCTAAAGAACCTAAATTTTTATTTCTTCAAAATATCGAATTTTGGCCTTCACTATCATTCTCAAGTCGCATATTCTACCCCTGAAAATACCGGTTACATGCCTTTTTACGATGATTTTTAAAAAAGTCACTTTTGGTCGGTTCTTCACAAATCCGATTTTTGGCCGGAAAATCCAACCTAAAGAACCTAAATTTTTATTTCTTCAAGATATCGAATTTTGGCCTTCACTATCATTCTCAAGTCGCATATTCTACCCGTGAAAATACCGGTTACATGCCTTTTTACGATGATTTTTAAAAAAGTCACTTTTGGTCGGTTCTTCACAGATCCGATTTTTGGCCGGAAAATCCAACCTAAAGAATCTAAATTTTTATTTCTTCAAAATATCGAATTTTGGCCTTCACTATCATTCTCAAGTCGCATATTCTACCCCTGAAAATACCGGTTACATGCCTTTTTACGATGATTTTTAAAAAAGTCACTTTTGGTCGGTTCTTCACAGATCCGATTTTTGGCCGGAAAATCCAACCTAAAGAACCTAAATTTTTATTTCTTCAAAATATCGAATTTTGGCCTTCACTATCATTCTCAAGTCGCATATTCTACCCCTGAAAATACCGGTTACATGCCTTTTTACGATGATTTTTAAAAAAGTCACTTTTGGTCGGTTCTTCACAAATCCGATTTTTGGCCGGAAAATCCAACCTAAAGAACCTAAATTTTTATTTCTTCAAAATATCGAATTTTGGCCTTCACTATCATTCTCAAGTCGCATATTCTACCCCTGAAAATACCGGTTACATGCCTTTTTACGATGATTTTTAAAAAAGTCACTTTTGGTCGGTTCTTCGCAGATCCGATTTTTGGCCGGAAAATCCAACCTAAAGAACCTAAATTTTTATTTCTTCAAGATATCGAATTTTGGCCTCCACTATCATTCTCAAGTCGCATATTCTACCCCTGAAAATACCGGTTACATGCCTTTTTACGATGATTTTTAAAAAAGTCACTTTTGGTCGGTTCTTCGCAGATCCGATTTTTGGCTGGAAAATCCGACCTAAAGAACCTAAATTTTTATTTCTTCAAGATTTCGAATTTTGGCCTTCATTATCATTCTCAAGTCGTATATTCTACCCCTGAAAATACCGGTTACATGCCTTTTTACGATGATTTTTAAAAAAGTCACTTTTGGTCGGTTCTTCACAGATCCGATTTTTGGCCGGAAAATCCAACCTAAAGAACCTAAATTTTTATTTCTTCAAGATTTCGAATTTTGGCCTTCACTATCATTCTCAAGTCGCATATTCTACCCCTGAAAACACCGGTTACATGCCTTTTTACGATGATTTTTAAAAAAGTCACTTTTGGTCGGTTCTTCACAGATCCGATTTTTGGCCGGAAAATCCAACCTAAAGAACCTAAATTTTTATTTCTTCAAGATATCGAATTTTGGCCTTCACTATCATTCTCAAGTCGCATATTCTACCCCTGAAAATACCGGTTACATGCCTTTTTACGATGATTTTTAAAAAAGTCACTTTTGGTCGGTTCTTCACAGATCCGATTTTTGGCCGGAAAATCCAACCTAAAGAACCTAAATTTTTATTTCTTCAAGATATCGAATTTTGGCCTTCACTATCATTCTCAAGTCGCATATTCTACCCGTGAAAATACCGGTTACATGCCTTTTTACGATGATTTTTAAAAAAGTCACTTTTGGTCGGTTCTTCACAGATCCGATTTTTGGCCGGAAAATCCAACCTAAAGAACCTAAATTTTTATTTCTTCAAAATATCGAATTTTGGCCTTCACTATCATTCTCAAGTCGCATATTCTACCCCTGAAAATACCGGTTACATGCCTTTTTACGATGATTTTTAAAAAAGTCACTTTTGGTCGGTTCTTCACAAATCCGATTTTTGGCCGGAAAATCCAACCTAAAGAACCTAAATTTTTATTTCTTCAAGATATCGAATTTTGGCCTTCACTATCATTCTCAAGTCGCATATTCTACCCCTGAAAACACCGGTTACATGCCTTTTTTAGATGATTTTTAAAAAAGTCACTTTTAGTCGGTTCTTCGCAGATCCGATTTTTGGCCGGAAATCCAACCTAAAGAACCTAAATTTTTATTTCTTCAAAATATCGAATTTTGGCCTTCACTATCATTCTCAAGTCGCATATTCTACCCCTGAAAATACCGGTTACATGCCTTTTTACGATGATTTTTAAAAAAGTCACTTTTGGTCGGTTCTTCACAGATCCGATTTTTGGCCGGAAAATCCAACCTAAAGAACCTAAATTTTTATTTCTTCAAAATATCGAATTTTGGCCTTCACTATCATTCTCAAGTCGCATATTCTACCCCTGAAAATACCGGTTACATGCCTTTTTACGATGATTTTTAAAAAAGTCACTTTTGGTCGGTTCTTCGCAGATCCGATTTTTGGCTGGAAAATCCGACCTAAAGAACCTAAATTTTTATTTCTTCAAGATTTCGAATTTTGGCCTTCATTATCATTCTCAAGTCGTATATTCTACCCCTGAAAATACCGGTTACATGCCTTTTTACGATGATTTTTAAAAAAGTCACTTTTGGTCGGTTCTTCACAGATCCGATTTTTGGCCGGAAAATCCAACCTAAAGAACCTAAATTTTTATTTCTTCAAGATTTCGAATTTTGGCCTTCACTATCATTCTCAAGTCGCATATTCTACCCCTGAAAACACCGGTTACATGCCTTTTTACGATGATTTTTAAAAAAGTCACTTTTGGTCGGTTCTTCACAGATCCGATTTTTGGCCGGAAAATCCAACCTAAAGAACCTAAATTTTTATTTCTTCAAGATATCGAATTTTGGCCTTCACTATCATTCTCAAGTCGCATATTCTACCCCTGAAAATACCGGTTACATGCCTTTTTACGATGATTTTTAAAAAAGTCACTTTTGGTCGGTTCTTCACAAATCCGATTTTTGGCCGGAAAATCCAACCTAAAGAACCTAAATTTTTATTTCTTCAAAATATCGAATTTTGGCCTTCACTATCATTCTCAAGTCGCATATTCTACCCCTGAAAATACCGGTTACATGCCTTTTTACGATGATTTTTAAAAAAGTCACTTTTGGTCGGTTCTTCGCAGATCCGATTTTTGGCCGGAAAATCCAACCTAAAGAACCTAAATTTTTATTTCTTCAAGATATCGAATTTTGGCCTCCACTATCATTCTCAAGTCGCATACTCTACCCCTGAAAATACCGGTTACATGCCTTTTTACGATGATTTTTAAAAAAGTCACTTTTGGTCGGTTCTTCGCAGATCCGATTTTTGGCTGGAAAATCCGACCTAAAGAACCTAAATTTTTATTTCTTCAAGATTTCGAATTTTGGCCTTCATTATCATTCTCAAGTCGTATATTCTACCCCTGAAAATACCGGTTACATGCCTTTTTACGATGATTTTTAAAAAAGTCACTTTTGGTCGGTTCTTCACAGATCCGATTTTTGGCCGGAAAATCCAACCTAAAGAACCTAAATTTTTATTTCTTCAAGATTTCGAATTTTGGCCTTCACTATCATTCTCAAGTCGCATATTCTACCCCTGAAAACACCGGTTACATGCCTTTTTACGATGATTTTTAAAAAAGTCACTTTTGGTCGGTTCTTCACAGATCCGATTTTTGGCCGGAAAATCCAACCTAAAGAACCTAAATTTTTATTTCTTCAATATATCGAATTTTGGCCTTCACTATCATTCTCAAGTCGCATATTCTACCCCTGAAAATACCGGTTACATGCCTTTTTACGATGATTTTTAAAAAAGTCACTTTTGGTCGGTTCTTCACAGATCCGATTTTTGGCCGGAAAATCCAACCTAAAGAACCTAAATTTTTATTTCTTCAAGATATCGAATTTTGGCCTTCACTATCATTCTCAAGTCGCATATTCTACCCGTGAAAATACCGGTTACATGCCTTTTTACGATGATTTTTAAAAAAGTCACTTTTGGTCGGTTCTTCACAGATCCGATTTTTGGCCGGAAAATCCAACCTAAAGAACCTAAATTTTTATTTCTTCAAAATATCGAATTTTGGCCTTCACTATCATTCTCAAGTCGCATATTCTACCCCTGAAAATACCGGTTACATGCCTTTTTACGATGATTTTTAAAAAAGTCACTTTTGGTCGGTTCTTCACAAATCCGATTTTTGGCCGGAAAATCCAACCTAAAGAACCTAAATTTTTATTTCTTCAAGATATCGAATTTTGGCCTTCACTATCATTCTCAAGTCGCATATTCTACCCCTGAAAACACCGGTTACATGCCTTTTTTAGATGATTTTTAAAAAAGTCACTTTTAGTCGGTTCTTCGCAGATCCGATTTTTGGCCGGAAATCCAACCTAAAGAACCTAAATTTTTATTTCTTCAAAATATCGAATTTTGGCCTTCACTATCATTCTCAAGTCGCATATTCTACCCCTGAAAATACCGGTTACATGCCTTTTTACGATGATTTTTAAAAAAGTCACTTTTGGTCGGTTCTTCACAAATCCGATTTTTGGCCGGAAAATCCAACCTAAAGAACCTAAATTTTTATTTCTTCAAGATATCGAATTTTGGCCTTCACTATCATTCTCAAGTCGCATATTCTACCCGTGAAAATACCGGTTACATGCCTTTTTACGATGATTTTTAAAAAAGTCACTTTTGGTCGGTTCTTCACAGATCCGATTTTTGGCCGGAAAATCCAACCTAAAGAATCTAAATTTTTATTTCTTCAAAATATCGAATTTTGGCCTTCACTATCATTCTCAAGTCGCATATTCTACCCCTGAAAATACCGGTTACATGCCTTTTTACGATGATTTTTAAAAAAGTCACTTTTGGTCGGTTCTTCACAGATCCGATTTTTGGCCGGAAAATCCAACCTAAAGAACCTAAATTTTTATTTCTTCAAAATATCGAATTTTGGCCTTCACTATCATTCTCAAGTCGCATATTCTACCCCTGAAAACACCGGTTACATGCCTTTTTACGATGATTTTTAAAAAAGTCACTTTTGGTCGGTTCTTCACAGATCCGATTTTTGGCCGGAAAATCCAACCTAAAGAACCTAAATTTTTATTTCTTCAAGATATCGAATTTTGGCCTTCACTATCATTCTCAAGTCGCATATTCTACCCCTGAAAATACCGGTTACATGCCTTTTTACGATGATTTTTAAAAAAGTCACTTTTGGTCGGTTCTTCGCAGATCCGATTTTTGGCTGGAAAATCCGACCTAAAGAACCTAAATTTTTATTTCTTCAAGATTTCGAATTTTGGCCTTCATTATCATTCTCAAGTCGTATATTCTACCCCTGAAAATACCGGTTACATGCCTTTTTACGATGATTTTTAAAAAAGTCACTTTTGGTCGGTTCTTCACAGATCCGATTTTTGGCCGGAAAATCCAACCTAAAGAACCTAAATTTTTATTTCTTCAAAATATCGAATTTTGGCCTTCACTATCATTCTCAAGTCGCATATTCTACCCCTGAAAATACCGGTTACATGCCTTTTTACGATGATTTTTAAAAAAGTCACTTTTGGTCGGTTCTTCACAAATCCGATTTTTGGCCGGAAAATCCAACCTAAAGAACCTAAATTTTTATTTCTTCAAAATATCGAATTTTGGCCTTCACTATCATTCTCAAGTCGCATATTCTACCCCTGAAAATACCGGTTACATGCCTTTTTACGATGATTTTTAAAAAAGTCACTTTTGGTCGGTTCTTCGCAGATCCGATTTTTGGCCGGAAAATCCAACCTAAAGAACCTAAATTTTTATTTCTTCAAGATATCGAATTTTGGCCTCCACTATCATTCTCAAGTCGCATATTCTACCCCTGAAAATACCGGTTACATGCCTTTTTACGATGATTTTTAAAAAAGTCACTTTTGGTCGGTTCTTCGCAGATCCGATTTTTGGCTGGAAAATCCGACCTAAAGAACCTAAATTTTTATTTCTTCAAGATTTCGAATTTTGGCCTTCATTATCATTCTCAAGTCGTATATTCTACCCCTGAAAATACCGGTTACATGCCTTTTTACGATGATTTTTAAAAAAGTTACTTTTGGTCGGTTCTTCACAGATCCGATTTTTGGCCGGAAAATCCAACCTAAAGAACCTAAATTTTTATTTCTTCAAGATTTCGAATTTTGGCCTTCACTATCATTCTCAAGTCGCATATTCTACCCCTGAAAACACCGGTTACATGCCTTTTTACGATGATTTTTAAAAAAGTCACTTTTGGTCGGTTCTTCACAGATCCGATTTTTGGCCGGAAAATCCAACCTAAAGAACCTAAATTTTTATTTCTTCAAGATATCGAATTTTGGCCTTCACTATCATTCTCAAGTCGCATATTCTACCCCTGAAAATACCGGTTACATGCCTTTTTACGATGATTTTTAAAAAAGTCACTTTTGGTCGGTTCTTCACAGATCCGATTTTTGGCCGGAAAATCCAACCTAAAGAACCTAAATTTTTATTTCTTCAAGATATCGAATTTTGGCCTTCACTATCATTCTCAAGTCGCATATTCTACCCGTGAAAATACCGGTTACATGCTTTTTTACGATGATTTTTAAAAAAGTCACTTTTGGTCGGTTCTTCACAGATCCGATTTTTGGCCGGAAAATCCAACCTAAAGAACCTAAATTTTTATTTCTTCAAAATATCGAATTTTGGCCTTCACTATCATTCTCAAGTCGCATATTCTACCCCTGAAAATACCGGTTACATGCCTTTTTACGATGATTTTTAAAAAAGTCACTTTTGGTCGGTTCTTCACAAATCCGATTTTTGGCCGGAAAATCCAACCTAAAGAACCTAAATTTTTATTTCTTCAAGATATCGAATTTTGGCCTTCACTATCATTCTCAAGTCGCATATTCTACCCGTGAAAATACCGGTTACATGCCTTTTTACGATGATTTTTAAAAAAGTCACTTTTGGTCGGTTCTTCACAGATCCGATTTTTGGCCGGAAAATCCAACCTAAAGAATCTAAATTTTTATTTCTTCAAAATATCGAATTTTGGCCTTCACTATCATTCTCAAGTCGCATATTCTACCCCTGAAAATACCGGTTACATGCCTTTTTACGATGATTTTTAAAAAAGTCACTTTTGGTCGGTTCTTCACAGATCCGATTTTTGGCCGGAAAATCCAACCTAAAGAACCTAAATTTTTATTTCTTCAAAATATCGAATTTTGGCCTTCACTATCATTCTCAAGTCGCATATTCTACCCCTGAAAATACCGGTTACATGCCTTTTTACGATGATTTTTAAAAAAGTCACTTTTGGTCGGTTCTTCACAAATCCGATTTTTGGCCGGAAAATCCAACCTAAAGAACCTAAATTTTTATTTCTTCAAAATATCGAATTTTGGCCTTCACTATCATTCTCAAGTCGCATATTCTACCCCTGAAAATACCGGTTACATGCCTTTTTACGATGATTTTTAAAAAAGTCACTTTTGGTCGGTTCTTCGCAGATCCGATTTTTGGCCGGAAAATCCAACCTAAAGAACCTAAATTTTTATTTCTTCAAGATATCGAATTTTGGCCTCCACTATCATTCTCAAGTCGCATATTCTACCCCTGAAAATACCGGTTACATGCCTTTTTACGATGATTTTTAAAAAAGTCACTTTTGGTCGGTTCTTCGCAGATCCGATTTTTGGCTGGAAAATCCGACCTAAAGAACCTAAATTTTTATTTCTTCAAGATTTCGAATTTTGGCCTTCATTATCATTCTCAAGTCGTATATTCTACCCCTGAAAATACCGGTTACATGCCTTTTTACGATGATTTTTAAAAAAGTCACTTTTGGTCGGTTCTTCACAGATCCGATTTTTGGCCGGAAAATCCAACCTAAAGAACCTAAATTTTTATTTCTTCAAGATTTCGAATTTTGGCCTTCACTATCATTCTCAAGTCGCATATTCTACCCCTGAAAACACCGGTTACATGCCTTTTTACGATGATTTTTAAAAAAGTCACTTTTGGTCGGTTCTTCACAGATCCGATTTTTGGCCGGAAAATCCAACCTAAAGAACCTAAATTTTTATTTCTTCAAGATATCGAATTTTGGCCTTCACTATCATTCTCAAGTCGCATATTCTACCCCTGAAAATACCGGTTACATGCCTTTTTACGATGATTTTTAAAAAAGTCACTTTTGGTCGGTTCTTCACAGATCCGATTTTTGGCCGGAAAATCCAACCTAAAGAACCTAAATTTTTATTTCTTCAAGATATCGAATTTTGGCCTTCACTATCATTCTCAAGTCGCATATTCTACCCGTGAAAATACCGGTTACATGCCTTTTTACGATGATTTTTAAAAAAGTCACTTTTGGTCGGTTCTTCACAGATCCGATTTTTGGCCGGAAAATCCAACCTAAAGAACCTAAATTTTTATTTCTTCAAAATATCGAATTTTGGCCTTCACTATCATTCTCAAGTCGCATATTCTACCCCTGAAAATACCGGTTACATGCCTTTTTACGATGATTTTTAAAAAAGTCACTTTTGGTCGGTTCTTCACAAATCCGATTTTTGGCCGGAAAATCCAACCTAAAGAACCTAAATTTTTATTTCTTCAAGATATCGAATTTTGGCCTTCACTATCATTCTCAAGTCGCATATTCTACCCGTGAAAATACCGGTTACATGCCTTTTTACGATGATTTTTAAAAAAGTCACTTTTGGTCGGTTCTTCACAGATCCGATTTTTGGCCGGAAAATCCAACCTAAAGAATCTAAATTTTTATTTCTTCAAAATATCGAATTTTGGCCTTCACTATCATTCTCAAGTCGCATATTCTACCCCTGAAAATACCGGTTACATGCCTTTTTACGATGATTTTTAAAAAAGTCACTTTTGGTCGGTTCTTCACAGATCCGATTTTTGGCCGGAAAATCCAACCTAAAGAACCTAAATTTTTATTTCTTCAAAATATCGAATTTTGGCCTTCACTATCATTTTCAAGTCGCATATTCTACCCCTGAAAATACCGGTTACATGCCTTTTTACGATGATTTTTAAAAAAGTCACTTTTGGTCGGTTCTTCACAAATCCGATTTTTGGCCGGAAAATCCAACCTAAAGAACCTAAATTTTTATTTCTTCAAAATATCGAATTTTGGCCTTCACTATCATTCTCAAGTCGCATATTCTACCCCTGAAAATACCGGTTACATGCCTTTTTACGATGATTTTTAAAAAAGTCACTTTTGGTCGGTTCTTCGCAGATCCGATTTTTGGCCGGAAAATCCAACCTAAAGAACCTAAATTTTTATTTCTTCAAGATATCGAATTTTGGCCTCCACTATCATTCTCAAGTCGCATATTCTACCCCTGAAAATACCGGTTACATGCCTTTTTACGATGATTTTTAAAAAAGTCACTTTTGGTCGGTTCTTCGCAGATCCGATTTTTGGCTGGAAAATCCGACCTAAAGAACCTAAATTTTTATTTCTTCAAGATTTCGAATTTTGGCCTTCATTATCATTCTCAAGTCGTATATTCTACCCCTGAAAATACCGGTTACATGCCTTTTTACGATGATTTTTAAAAAAGTCACTTTTGGTCGGTTCTTCACAGATCCGATTTTTGGCCGGAAAATCCAACCTAAAGAACCTAAATTTTTATTTCTTCAAGATTTCGAATTTTGGCCTTCACTATCATTCTCAAGTCGCATATTCTACCCCTGAAAACACCGGTTACATGCCTTTTTACGATGATTTTTAAAAAAGTCACTTTTGGTCGGTTCTTCACAGATCCGATTTTTGGCCGGAAAATCCAACCTAAAGAACCTAAATTTTTATTTCTTCAAGATATCGAATTTTGGCCTTCACTATCATTCTCAAGTCGCATATTCTACCCCTGAAAATACCGGTTACATGCCTTTTTACGATGATTTTTAAAAAAGTCACTTTTGGTCGGTTCTTCACAGATCCGATTTTTGGCCGGAAAATCCAACCTAAAGAACCTAAATTTTTATTTCTTCAAGATATCGAATTTTGGCCTTCACTATCATTCTCAAGTCGCATATTCTACCCGTGAAAATACCGGTTACATGCCTTTTTACGATGATTTTTAAAAAAGTCACTTTTGGTCGGTTCTTCACAGATCCGATTTTTGGCCGGAAAATCCAACCTAAAGAACCTAAATTTTTATTTCTTCAAAATATCGAATTTTGGCCTTCACTATCATTCTCAAGTCGCATATTCTACCCCTGAAAATACCGGTTACATGCCTTTTTACGATGATTTTTAAAAAAGTCACTTTTGGTCGGTTCTTCACAAATCCGATTTTTGGCCGGAAAATCCAACCTAAAGAACCTAAATTTTTATTTCTTCAAGATATCGAATTTTGGCCTTCACTATCATTCTCAAGTCGCATATTCTACCCCTGAAAACACCGGTTACATGCCTTTTTTAGATGATTTTTAAAAAAGTCACTTTTAGTCGGTTCTTCGCAGATCCGATTTTTGGCCGGAAATCCAACCTAAAGAACCTAAATTTTTATTTCTTCAAAATATCGAATTTTGGCCTTCACTATCATTCTCAAGTCGCATATTCTACCCCTGAAAATACCGGTTACATGCCTTTTTACGATGATTTTTAAAAAAGTCACTTTTGGTCGGTTCTTCACAGATCCGATTTTTGGCCGGAAAATCCAACCTAAAGAACCTAAATTTTTATTTCTTCAAAATATCGAATTTTGGCCTTCACTATCATTCTCAAGTCGCATATTCTACCCCTGAAAATACCGGTTACATGCCTTTTTACGATGATTTTTAAAAAAGTCACTTTTGGTCGGTTCTTCGCAGATCCGATTTTTGGCTGGAAAATCCGACCTAAAGAACCTAAATTTTTATTTCTTCAAGATTTCGAATTTTGGCCTTCATTATCATTCTCAAGTCGTATATTCTACCCCTGAAAATACCGGTTACATGCCTTTTTACGATGATTTTTAAAAAAGTCACTTTTGGTCGGTTCTTCACAGATCCGATTTTTGGCCGGAAAATCCAACCTAAAGAACCTAAATTTTTATTTCTTCAAGATTTCGAATTTTGGCCTTCACTATCATTCTCAAGTCGCATATTCTACCCCTGAAAACACCGGTTACATGCCTTTTTACGATGATTTTTAAAAAAGTCACTTTTGGTCGGTTCTTCACAGATCCGATTTTTGGCCGGAAAATCCAACCTAAAGAACCTAAATTTTTATTTCTTCAAGATATCGAATTTTGGCCTTCACTATCATTCTCAAGTCGCATATTCTACCCCTGAAAATACCGGTTACATGCCTTTTTACGATGATTTTTAAAAAAGTCACTTTTGGTCGGTTCTTCACAAATCCGATTTTTGGCCGGAAAATCCAACCTAAAGAACCTAAATTTTTATTTCTTCAAGATATCGAATTTTGGCCTTCACTATCATTCTCAAGTCGCATATTCTACCCGTGAAAATACCGGTTACATGCCTTTTTACGATGATTTTTAAAAAAGTCACTTTTGGTCGGTTCTTCACAGATCCGATTTTTGGCCGGAAAATCCAACCTAAAGAATCTAAATTTTTATTTCTTCAAAATATCGAATTTTGGCCTTCACTATCATTCTCAAGTCGCATATTCTACCCCTGAAAATACCGGTTACATGCCTTTTTACGATGATTTTTAAAAAAGTCACTTTTGGTCGGTTCTTCACAGATCCGATTTTTGGCCGGAAAATCCAACCTAAAGAACCTAAATTTTTATTTCTTCAAAATATCGAATTTTGGCCTTCACTATCATTCTCAAGTCGCATATTCTACCCCTGAAAATACCGGTTACATGCCTTTTTACGATGATTTTTAAAAAAGTCACTTTTGGTCGGTTCTTCACAAATCCGATTTTTGGCCGGAAAATCCAACCTAAAGAACCTAAATTTTTATTTCTTCAAAATATCGAATTTTGGCCTTCACTATCATTCTCAAGTCGCATATTCTACCCCTGAAAATACCGGTTACATGCCTTTTTACGATGATTTTTAAAAAAGTCACTTTTGGTCGGTTCTTCGCAGATCCGATTTTTGGCCGGAAAATCCAACCTAAAGAACCTAAATTTTTATTTCTTCAAGATATCGAATTTTGGCCTCCACTATCATTCTCAAGTCGCATATTCTACCCCTGAAAATACCGGTTACATGCCTTTTTACGATGATTTTTAAAAAGTCACTTTTGGTCGGTTCTTCGCAGATCCGATTTTTGGCTGGAAAATCCGACCTAAAGAACCTAAATTTTTATTTCTTCAAGATTTCGAATTTTGGCCTTCATTATCATTCTCAAGTCGTATATTCTACCCCTGAAAATACCGGTTACATGCCTTTTTACG
Source organism: Ephialtes manifestator (assembly GCA_963970395.1). Lineage (NCBI taxonomy): Eukaryota > Metazoa > Arthropoda > Insecta > Hymenoptera > Ichneumonidae > Ephialtes > Ephialtes manifestator. Next base: position 21,414,071 of record OZ019982.1, on the reverse strand, counting down.
ATGATTTTTAAAAAAGTCACTTTTGGTCGGTTCTTCACAGATCCGATTTTTGGCCGGAAAATCCAACCTAAAGAACCTAAATTTTTATTTCTTCAAGATTTCGAATTTTGGCCTTCACTATCATTCTCAAGTCGCATATTCTACCCCTGAAAACACCGGTTACATGCCTTTTTACGATGATTTTTAAAAAAGTCACTTTTGGTCGGTTCTTCACAGATCCGATTTTTGGCCGGAAAATCCAACCTAAAGAACCTAAATTTTTATTTCTTCAATATATCGAATTTTGGCCTTCACTATCATTCTCAAGTCGCATATTCTACCCCTGAAAATACCGGTTACATGCCTTTTTACGATGATTTTTAAAAAAGTCACTTTTGGTCGGTTCTTCACAGATCCGATTTTTGGCCGGAAAATCCAACCTAAAGAACCTAAATTTTTATTTCTTCAAGATATCGAATTTTGGCCTTCACTATCATTCTCAAGTCGCATATTCTACCCGTGAAAATACCGGTTACATGCCTTTTTACGATGATTTTTAAAAAAGTCACTTTTGGTCGGTTCTTCACAGATCCGATTTTTGGCCGGAAAATCCAACCTAAAGAACCTAAATTTTTATTTCTTCAAAATATCGAATTTTGGCCTTCACTATCATTCTCAAGTCGCATATTCTACCCCTGAAAATACCGGTTACATGCCTTTTTACGATGATTTTTAAAAAAGTCACTTTTGGTCGGTTCTTCACAAATCCGATTTTTGGCCGGAAAATCCAACCTAAAGAACCTAAATTTTTATTTCTTCAAGATATCGAATTTTGGCCTTCACTATCATTCTCAAGTCGCATATTCTACCCCTGAAAACACCGGTTACATGCCTTTTTTAGATGATTTTTAAAAAAGTCACTTTTAGTCGGTTCTTCGCAGATCCGATTTTTGGCCGGAAATCCAACCTAAAGAACCTAAATTTTTATTTCTTCAAAATATCGAATTTTGGCCTTCACTATCATTCTCAAGTCGCATATTCTACCCCTGAAAATACCGGTTACATGCCTTTTTACGATGATTTTTAAAAAAGTCACTTTTGGTCGGTTCTTCACAGATCCGATTTTTGGCCGGAAAATCCAACCTAAAGAACCTAAATTTTTATTTCTTCAAAATATCGAATTTTGGCCTTCACTATCATTCTCAAGTCGCATATTCTACCCCTGAAAACACCGGTTACATGCCTTTTTACGGTGATTTTTAAAAAAGTCACTTTTGGTCGGTTCTTCACAGATCCGATTTTTGGCCGGAAAATCCAACCTAAAGAACCTAAATTTTTATTTCTTCAAAATATCGAATTTTGGCCTTCACTATCATTCTCAAGTCGCATATTCTACCCCTGAAAATACCGGTTACATGCCTTTTTACGATGATTTTTAAAAAAGTCACTTTTGGTCGGTTCTTCGCAGATCCGATTTTTGGCTGGAAAATCCGACCTAAAGAACCTAAATTTTTATTTCTTCAAGATTTCGAATTTTGGCCTTCATTATCATTCTCAAGTCGTATATTCTACCCCTGAAAATACCGGTTACATGCCTTTTTACGATGATTTTTAAAAAAGTCACTTTTGGTCGGTTCTTCACAGATCCGATTTTTGGCCGGAAAATCCAACCTAAAGAACCTAAATTTTTATTTCTTCAAGATTTCGAATTTTGGCCTTCACTATCATTCTCAAGTCGCATATTCTACCCCTGAAAACACCGGTTACATGCCTTTTTACGATGATTTTTAAAAAAGTCACTTTTGGTCGGTTCTTCGCAGATCCGATTTTTGGTCGGAAAATCCAACCTAAAGAACCTAAATTTTTATTTCTTCAAGGTTTCGAATTTTGGCCTTCACTATCATTCTCAAGTCGCATATTCTACCCCTGAAAATCCCGGTTACATACCTTTTTACGATGATTTTTAAAAAAGTCACTTTTGGTCGGTTCTTCACAGATCCGATTTTTGGCCGGAAAATCCAACCTAAAGAACCTAAATTTTTATTTCTTCAAGGTTTCGAATTTTGGCCTTCACTATCATTCTCAAGTCGCGTATTCTACCCCTGAAAACACCGGTTACATGCCTTTTTACGATGATTTTTAAAAAAGTCACTTTTGGTCGGTTCTTCGCAGATTCGATTTTTGGCCGGAAAATCCAACCTAAAGAACCTAAATTTTTATTTCTTCAAGATATCGAATTCTGGCCTTCACTATCATTCTCAAGTCGCATATTCTACCCCTGAAAATACCGGTTACATGTCTTTTTGCGATCCTCCTTTAAAAAGTTCATGAGTAACGGAAAGCATTATCATCGTTTTATTCGTCCTGTGATTGGTTGCTAGGAAAGTCCGTGGTAAACAAGTTCAGTTTGGTGTCAAATTTGACATACGAGGACGGGCGCTGCAGCGCAATTTTAAAGTTTTTAATATTTTATAAGAGCGCAGCAGCGCAAAAGCTTTTCAGGTACGCGCGCCAGCGCGTGTGATTAGCCTAGTTTTTTAATTAAAAAAAGGATATTTTTTTTTACTGAAAAAATTACAGAGTATTGCTACATGACTGTTGATATCACAAAAAAATCGCCAGAGTGGCAGCGATCGATCTTCTAGTATTAAAAAATGCATTTGTGTGAAAGTTCCGAAAAACGGGGGCATTATTATTTTTTTGATAAAATAAAAGTTACTTTTTTTGGCAAATAAAATTACAGAGTATTCTTGCATGACTGTAGATATTGCAAAAAAAATCATGAGAGTGGTACGGATCGAGCTTCCGGTATAAAAAAAAATAATTCCCCCCTTTTTCGAAACTTCCACACGAATAATTTTTTCTAATACCGTAAGCTCGATCCGTATCACTCTGACGATTTTTTTGCAATATCTACAGTCATGCAAGAATACTCTGTAATTTTATTAGCCAAAAAAAAGTAACCTTTTTTTTATCAAAAAAATAATAATGCCCCCGTTTTTCGGAACTTTCACACAAATGCATTTTTTAATACCAGAAGATCGATCGGTGCCACTCTGGCAATTTTTTTGTGATATCAACAGTCATGTAGCAATACTCTGTAATTTTTTCAGTAAAAAAAAAATATCCTTTTTTTAATTAAACAATAATTCCTCCATTTTTCGGAAAAAAATCATACTCACAGGAACGTGACAATTATTTGGAATATTCCGCTCGAAAGCTAACAATAAACGACAACTTTTATGTGCTGACATTTTTTTTCAGTAACTTCAAAATTCTGAGATATTTGCACTTGAATAAAAAAAGTCATTTTCTGAAAAATTATTTTTAAAAATCTGAAAAAATTCACATAGAGTGTCTTTTAGTGGTACATTCATATAACCAATTACAGGGCAAATCGGAGAGGGTTGAAAAAAAAGTGGCTGAATTGACAGAGAATGCTGCATCTACAAGTTGAACTTGTAGCGCCACAATATTTTATTTATTCTTTGGACAGCCTATGATTTTCCGAGTTGTGCTTTTTTTCCATCCATTCTCTGAATTCGCAACGAAAGCTTAAAATAGGTTTCTTTGAGTGAAGTTCAATGAAGCAAAATTTTTTTTCGCTTCTAGTTTCCCACATTCAGCGCTCTGCATTTTATTGAACGAGGCCTTCATTTATAGTACGGGTACTATTTCCAGAATCACAGCGCCTATTCGGAATTGGCTCAATTTTACGCCTCCCTGAATCGCGAAAGACAGATCAAAGAATAGGATAAAGAATGACCGTAGAGGTGGATTGAAAAAAAATGCATCCTCGTGCAATTCCGAGCTCCAGGAGCGTTCGAACGATCGAGAAAAGTTCACTCGATTGTCGTTCGCCAATTTTTTTTCCATTCCTTTTTTCCCCTTGCAATCTCGCCCTTTTTCGAGTTCACGCGTCGAGCCTTTTGTACCTTCAAAACTTAACCCTTTTATCCCTCCAAAACTAACCATACGAACACGAGAGCCCCATAACAACAATTTCGTATCCAAATGTCATCCTTTTTTTCATCTTGAAAAGATACAAAAATTCACAGAATGTATTATGAAAATTTCATTTGAATTTTATAGGATATTACTGTTTGTCAATTTGGCAATTTACTCAGTTATTGTATAGATAAGATGTGTCCCTGCATATCTACCCATCAATTTTTTTTTTTTTTTTTTTGCATAATATATATTTATGGATCTGCTATATTTGTAAAAGCGTAGTTCGCCATGCAGTCGTTTTATGTGCATACGTAAATACACCAATATACATACATACATAGGCAGTAGGTAGAAAGATATTTACATAAAATTGATAGGAGTGGTGAGGTTGGTCGTGTGACCCCCTCCGTTCCCACAACTACCATTCGTTGATGCATGTCCTCTTTTCTGGAGGTGAGAATAGTCCCCGAGCAATGTACTATGTACTGGAAGCTGGGGGTGCGGACCCAGCGGGGTCCCCGGGGCGTCGTAGTGAACTCGAATCTCCGACAGCTTATATGCCACCACCGAAACCAGAACCAGAACCAACGTGGAGGAGCGAGTACCGAAGCAAGCTACGAAGCCAGTACCGAACACTGGCAGCAGCATCGCGATGTTTTACGACGTGGCGAGCCGTGCCAACTGTGTCTCGTTATATGAGATTTTACTGGAAGCTCCAGAGGCGCCCCATAAATTCGTTAACCAATAAAATCTTCATCGCGCGGTGCAATAATCGAGTCGACATGGACCGAAGGCTTTAGGAAACCTCTCGCTCTATTATCATAACGACTTGTGACCGAACAAAAGTCCTACTCGGACTTGCTCCAATGCGTGTACCAAACACTCACGTTATAGTTGGTTGACTAAGGATTTTCAGTGCTGATGATGCAGAATACATTGTTTGCATACATTGTTCAAAAAATTTACCAAGAAAATTGCAGTTACGGATTGGAAGTTTTCATTCACAATATGTACCAACCACGGTTCGGAAGTAACGCGTTACTAGTAACGTCGTTAGTGAATTCGTTACTTTTTAGTGGTAACGGTCGGTAACGTCGTTACATTTTTATTCGTGTAATTCTAAGACAACGCTCGTTACAAATTTTTTGTAAATAGTAACGAAATTGCCGTTACTTTTCGTTACTTTTTGAGATACAAAATGTTTGTTAACAAGTAGCTGTTCGAATTCCCTCTAAGAGGCGAGATACCAACGAAAATGAACGAAAGCTACTTGCTCGACGTTAATAAACGCTTTCTCTGAATTATTCGTTTCTTTCGTTATTGACCTTCATTCTACACGTTAATAATTATATACGTCTAAATTTGTTATATGATTAATATGTTCTAAAGTAACGAAAAGTAACGGAAGCGTTACATTTTCAGTAACGATAACGGTAACGCGTTATTTTTTCGCAAGGTGTAACGGTAACGGTAACGCGTTACTTTTTCACAGGGAGTAACGGTAACGGTAACAAATAACTTTTAACAAGTAACTTTCCGAACCCTGGTACCAACCAAAGTAAAAAAATTATATATAATCCGACATATGGAATTGGGCGTATATAGTCTGTATAAATTCTATATACAATCTATATGCAATTTATATATAAGATCACTTGTAAAGTTGGGTTTATGTATAAATTGTATATAGATTTTATAAAAACTATATATGCCAAATTCTATGTTTAAAACTATATATATTTTTTATATACTCTATATATAATTTTTTTACTGGGGAAAAATTTGTTGTCAATCTCTATTAGATATTTAAACTAACAATATTGAAAAATATTTGAAAAATTTGTAAATTTACTGCTACAAAATAATGGAAATTTACATTGTATTTTTCTTTTTTTTTTTTGCATGTCGTTTGTAAATTTCGTGCACATATTTATTATAAAATCGTTGACGGAGAATTTATTATCCGCATTCAATATTTTTACTCCCAAAGACGCATGAAAATTAACGCCTTGAAAAATTCAATGACGATGAACTTCTAATTTTTATACAGATATAGAAGCTCTGTATATGAATTTACAAATTGGTTAATTACGCTGTTAAAAAAATTTACTAGAAAATTACAGTACCAGCGTGGAAGTTTTTATTCACAACCTGTACCACAAATTTCTTGTCAATCTGTATTAGATATTTAAAATAACAATACTGAAAAATATTTGAGAAATTTTATAAATTTACTGTTATAAAATACTAGGAATTTGAATTATGTATTTTTTTACTTCGCATGTCGTTTGTAAATTTCGTACACATGTTTATTATAAAATCAAAAGATACCTGCAATGAAAACAATGGTTCTGAATTTCTGAAATTGCAGTTGTGGTTGACTGAAAATTTATTATCCGCATTCAATATTTTTGTTCCCAAGACGCATGAACATTAATGTCTTGAAAAAATCCATGATGATGAACTACTAATTTTTATACAGATATAAAAGTCTTGTATATGAATTTACAAATTATTTAACTAACATCAAGAACTTAATTAAAATTTTACAAATTTCGTCATGTAATAACTAGATTACTACAGATGTTTTGTAATTTTCATTACAAATATTTGAAAATTTAATCTTCACGTATATAAATTTAATCTACTAATGTTAATTTTACAGTGAATATTATACTAATCATTACTTCATACATCAGTTTTGTAAATTACATATTACTTGTCACAGTAAATTTGAAATCTTTTTTAACAGTGTAATATCAAGAAATTATGTAAAATTTTATAATTTTGGTCATGCAATAACTAGATTACTACAGATGTTTTGTAATTTTCATTAAAATGTTTGAAAATTTAAACTTCACAAATTATTTAACTAACATCAAGAACTTAATTAAAATTTTACAAATTTTGTCATGTAACAACTAGATTACTACAGAAGTTTTGTAATTTTCATTTAAAATATTTGAAAATTTAATCTTCACGTACATAAATTTACTCTACTAATGTTAATTTTACAGTGAATATTATACTAATCATTACTTCATACGTCAGTTTTGTAAATTACATATTACTTGTCACAGTAAATTTGAAATCTTTTTTAACAGTGTAATATCAAGAAATTATCTAAAATTTTACAATTTTGGTCATGCAATAACTAGATTACTACAGAAGTTTTGTAATTTTCATTAAAATGTTTGAAAATTTAAACTTCACAAATTATTTAACTAACATCAAGAACTTAATTAAAATTTTACAAATTTCGTCATGTAATAACTAGATTACTACAGAAGTTTTGTAATTTTCATTAAAATGTTTGAAAATTTTATCTTCACGTACATAAATTTAATGTACTAATGTTAGTTTTACAGTGAATATTATACTAATCATTACTTCATACACCAGTTTTGTAAATTACATATTACTTGTCACAGTAAATTTGAAATCTTTTTTAACAGTGCAATATTAAGAAATTATCTAAAATTTTACAATTTTAGTCATGTAATAACTAGATTACTACAGAAGTTTTGTATTTTTCATTAAAATTTTTGAAAATTCAATCTTCACGTACATAAATTTACTATACTATTGTTAATTTTACAGTGAATGTTATACTAATCATTATTTCAAATGCCAGTTTTGTAAACTTTACATTACGTGTTACAGGAAATTTACAATTTTTTTTAACAGTGTATGAGATATTCCACATCAATCAAACCACCGAATTTTTCAATGTTCCCGAAAAATGTCGAAATTTTTCGGTGTTGTAATACTATATTCCCTTAGGAAAAGTACCAAATTTCAAGAGCCTACAGCGTTCCGTTTACAAGATTTACAAGACCGTTTGCTTATTATTATTATATTTTGTTTCGTTTGATGATATTTCGATAACTCCAAAGCGTATTGTAACTCAAAAAATATGCTCTTCATATAAATGTTTCCCACATTTTTTAAATTACGTCAAATGTGATTATAATTTTTAAAAAAATTGTAATCCAGGTTTTCTAAGTAAGGGCCTTTGGCTATTGAACTGGATTATTTTTTCTATTTTTAAAATGCGTCTAATACCTCTAATCATATATTTTTTTTCTTTTAACCTAAGTTTTCTAAGTAAGGGCCTTCCTTTATCAAATTGATTTTTTTTGCATCGCTAATGAGTCAGTGAAGATAGAAAAATATTCAGTTCAATAGAGGAAGGCCCTTAGAAAACTTGTATTAAAAGAAAAAAAAATATATAATTCTATTAGACGCAATTTAAAAAATTTGGAAATCATTTATATAAAGAGTACTTAAAAAAACGAGGATTTTCATGTTTTTTTCAAGTTGTAATAAGCTTTGGAGTTATCGAGATATCACCAAACCAAAAAAAAAAATATAAGCAAACAGTTTATCGGTTTTTGAAATTTTGTACTTTTTCTAAGGGAATATAGTAATACAATATTGAAAAATTACAACATTTTTCGGAAACTTTGAAAAATTCGGTGGCGAATTTCATAATAATGTGATTGACCATGTAGATAATTCATTATAGGATGACAATATTTAACCCTCTATTTGTTTCCATTTTTCGTCTGCCCCAAAAAAATTGTTCTTTATTTATCTTTTCCCGTGATAAACTCAAGTCCGGATCGTATGTCTAGCACGTTCTTGAAACAGAGGTTGAAGTAGGCAGCCATATCAGTCCAACGGACTTCATCTTAAGAGAAGCAGAACGATAAAGAAGATCTCGAACGAGAACGAACGCCGATCGATCGGTTCTAATAATTCCCCTCGGGAACTTGGAGGAAATCCACTCCCGCTCTCCTGTTCAATCGCCTCCCGATGTTGTGAAGATCCAGTTAGCCACTTCTATGTGATGTGAACGCCATTTAGGTATCAGTTTAATACCACCAATATCCGCCAGAGAATATCGCGCAAAGGTAACTTGGATAGTGGCCACTTTGTAACACCCCAAAAGTTATACATCATATTAGAACCTAAGCCTATAGTCCGTGTTTGATCCTAAACATAGGAGTCTGTCTTAAGGGGAGGCAGTCAGGTCAAAAAAATTGATTTTGGAAATTCAATATGATCCAAATCTTATTGCATATAAAAATACCCAACGCACTATATTGTCGGTACTCGATGAAAGGATTTTTCATTGTCGTCTGACTTGCATATGCTTTTCAATATTATCTTAAGAAAAGTTCTTAGGTTTTCTATTCTGCGCATGATTCAGATCAAACTACTAGGCAGATTGGAATGGTTGACGTCTCATTTTCTTCTTCATGAAAAGATACACCAGCTAAATGGAGCAAATGTTAACAAAAGGTAATATTGTTTAAGTGACATAATTATTAATAAATAAACTTTATGCTATTTTCTAAATTAGTGATTAACTTTGCTTTCAGAATGAAAAAAAATAGTTTGCTCCATTTAGCCGATGTATCTTTACATGAAGAAGAAAATGAGACGTCAACCATTCCAATCTGCCTAGTAGTTTGATCTGAATCATGCGCAGAATGGAAAACCTAAGAACTTTGCTTAAGATAATATTGAAAAGCATATGCAAGTCAGACGACAGTAAAAAATCCTTTCATCGAGCACCAACAATATAGTGCATTTGGCATTTTCATATGCAATAGGATTTGGATGATATTGAATTTCCAAAAACAATTTTTTTGACCTGACTCTCTCCCCTTAATACCTTGCCATATTTTTGTTCTGAATAATAGAGTATAATCATTTACAAATTTCTGATATTTTAGCAGAAAATATTTGTTATTTTGCTCTACAAACACAGTTTTTTAAATCTATTTCACAAAACAAAATTCAAAACGCCACATAATTTGAACTTTGTCTTAAAGTAACAGTAGGGAAGGATGTTGTACAGCTTTACTTGGTTGTAAAATTACAGTATTGTAACCCAATTTTTCTGGGCATTTTGGCTCGTTTTGAAATCAATACCTCTGTGAGAATGCAATAGAAATACCACATGGATTCTTGTGTGGAATCACGCTCATAATGAAGAGGCGGTAGTGAAAAGGGCGGAAGAGAGGAAGACAAAAGCTGAGGGCGGAAATTCAAACGACGGAATCCACTAGACTCTGTTGACGAAAACGCAGATTCGGTTTGCACATTCTACTCGTGTGGCCTCGGATACGGGAAACTCAGTTTGATTAACCATCCTCGTGCGAACTCGCGCCCCTTCGCTGAAGGAACACGTACGAAACTTAAGTTTCGAGAGGAGGTTGCCAGTATTCCAGTGAGAAACGTGTGTATCCACTGGTTCGGCGAAGCCATGTCGAGACGCAGACAAGTTCAGCGAGAAACCAGCAAGGAAACCATCCATGGTAAGTGGCAGGAGCACAGAGAAAATTAAGCAGACGGAGAAAAAAAAATGTCTATAGAGCAGCCGTTTTTCATTTTCTGAAGCACGAGCTGAATTTGGAAGAGTGAATACGCAAATACTTGTAATAGAGTACCGAACTATATGCGCTAGTGCATATTTTACCCGAAAAGGTCTAAAAGTGGCCACGTTCACTTCTTTGTCAATTTAATTCCTATGTAACGAAAAAAAAACGCCAAGTTTCAAATTGCCGCGTGACTCTTGAAGTTTTCACCTTCATCAACCATTTTTTAATAAATATTCACATTCTGTTGGAATTTTTTGTTCACTCGCATTCTCGAAAAAATGTTACGAATTTTACAGACTATTTTATGAGTTATACAGGCGTGAATTTAAAAAAAATGGCATAAGCTTGGGAATAATTGAGGGATCTTTTTGACTTTGGTGTAGTTTAAATTACATCATTATACAGCAACTATAATGAGGAAGCAATGTACAAGGTTCTAATTTGCATCCTTGTTTTAATTAGATAAATAGACATGTTGTGAATTCGCTTTTTCTACTTCGTTATTCCGTTATTTCATTATTATTACAGCATTTCCGAAAGTAAATGTGATAACGTATATTTTTAAAAATAATAAATATTCCATAAAATCAAAAATTTTATACAGTTCTTCACTAAATTATGCATATATAATGGGTGAGTATCGTTTCATTTACATACAAAATTTGAGCTCGCTATCTCAAGTATTGCAAAACTTGCAATAAAGCGATAATGTCAATTTTTCGAAAAATTCTATATTTCATAAAATCTGAGCCACTTTACCAATTCGAGCCAAATTCAATACCAAACAACATTGAGTGCACCTGCTCTTATAAACAGCTATTTAGCAAAATAGACAACATTTTACAAAAGTTAGAGCGCCCACGCCCTTTTTTGAAAAAATTGAAGAGGGCATAAAATCTAAATTTGTGTATATAATTAGTTAAAAAACTGCATCAATTAAAGAGGGGATAGTGCTTCATTTGTGTACCAAATTTCAGCTCGATAGCTAAAACCATTCTTCAGTTATAGGCGATTGAATTTTCGGCGTTGCACACGCACACGCACACGCACACGCACACGCACACGCACACGCACACGCACACGCACACGCACACGCACACGCACACGCACACGCACACGCACACGCACACGCACACGCACACGCACACGCACACGCACACGCACACGCACACGCACACGCACACGCACACGCACACGCACACGCACACGCACACGCACACGCACACGCACACGCACACGCACACGCACACGCACACGCACACGCACACGCACACGCACACGCACACGCACACGCACACGCACACGCACACGCACACGCACACGCACACGCACACGCACACGCACACGCACACGCACACGCACACGCACACGCACACGCACACGCACACGCACACGCACACGCACACGCACACGCACACGCACACGCGCACGCACACGCCCACGCGCACGCGCACGCACACGCGCACGCGCACGCGCACGCGCACGCACACGCACACGCACACGCATACGCGCACGCACACGCACACGCACACGCACACGCACACGCACACGCATACGCGCACGCGCACGCGCACACGCACACGCACACGCACACGCACACGCACACGCACACGCACACGCACACGCACACGCACACGCACACGCACACGCACACGCACACGCACACGCACACGCACACGCACACGCACACGCACACGCACACGCACACGCACACGCACACGCACACGCACACGCACACGCACACGCACACGCACACGCACACGCATACGCACACGCACACGCACACGCACACGCACACGCACACGCACACGCACACGCACACGCACACGCACACGCACACGCACACGCACACGCGCACGCGCACGCACACGCGCACGCGCACGCGAACGCGCACGCACACGCACACGCACACGCACACGCACACGCACACGCACATGCACACGCACTCGCACACACATACGTACGGATATTTTTTTTCTAGATTACTTTTCTGCATCGAGTGAAATATATATTACTCATTCCCAGATTCGTATACTAATCGGGATCCAAAGTGGAAAATAGTACATTACGATACGAGTGCGAAAAAACTTTTTCTGACGAGTGTGAATTTGCAGCACGAGCCGAAGGCGAGTGTTGCAATCACACGAGTTCAGAAAACGTTTTTCACATGAGTATCGTACAAAATTTTATTTCACGAGGTGTGTAAACGACGTTTGACGCACGCGAAGCGTGCGTAAAACCGCGTTCTACGCACTGAGTGAAATAAATGGCATTTTTTCCAGACACATACAAAGATTTACTAGGCGTCGCCCGCTGTAATATTTACGCTATACAACGTATCTCATATTTGTCTATATTTTGCGCCCACAAATGTTTGTAATAATCTTCATACGCATACAGGTTAAAGCAATTCACGTTATGAAAAATAACGCAAAATCTATTGACAGCCTGCAAAATATCTGTAGTTTAGTACGATATGAGATTTACAAAAGATATACAGCTCCCGTGTAGCGTCGATCTTTCAACGTTTGCCGTCATAACCTCAAAGTTACCCGACTTCCAAACTTCTAAGATGGATCCTATTTACTATGTTGTCTGGGTTTTTTTACCAAACTATTTTAGATGTCCTAACTATATTTTTCTCTCGGTGTGGATGTTTTGGACCATTCTGAGTGTCCTGACATGAAAATCACAAAAAAAAAATTCCATGAAAACATTTATAACCTTATGATGATGAAGTAAAACCATGAATTTTATTGTTACTAATTAAATTTACAATTTTCATTGGACCATTTATTGATTTCTAACTATTGCGCTCTCATTCCATTGGCCGGCGGTCTCATTATTTTCCATTCCTTTTATCCAATTTCTTAGTAGTTCACTTTTTTGCAACTTCATGGCAACGTGCTTTTGCAGCTGCGTTGAGGATTCTCTGAGAAGACGGAAAGAAGCAGAAAAAGCTCGAAAGAGATTAGAGCGAATGAGGAGGAGAAAAGGGAAGAAAGACGTGAAAGAGAGCGAAAAAAAAGGAACAGAACTTGGGGTTCCATATCCCCGACGAAACTTTAGTAATTCATCGGTTGTCTATAATCCGCGGGCCAGGCGATCCTTCCTCGAGATCTCATTACTTCTTCTCGTTATACCGCTACGACTACTTCGATTAAATTAACGAATTTCGACGCCGACGAAGCGCCCTCGTGGAAACTGTCTACGTTAGGAGTTGCCTTGAGATTACGGTACAAACCTCGCCAATAACTTCAAACAAGTTCTTCACAAGTTTCGACGAAAAAACGCTGAGAGATATTCGCCCCTGTTATTCGTTGATGGAGTGAGCAAATTTCGTACATCTTTCAGCACACATTGAATAAGCAATACAGTTCTGTTCATATTCACAGCATGGCGAAAATGTCCGTGCTACTCGTTTGCCTCTCGGTAAAATTAACTGAAATTTTATCCGGAAAATGGAGGGAATTTAATCCGCTCCTCGAAAGTCTATAACAATTGAATCCTGCCCAGATTGCAGACACCACTCTATGCTCCATAAATATCTGCATAATCGCTATGCTAGAATCAAGGTGGCTTCCGGCTACAAAATTGTCTTCTTGAGAGCCGAGAAACAACGAGCCGTAATTTCGGAAATTACTACGTGTTCTAACTGTAAATTGAACCTAAATTCGTGATGGACATGGACGGATGGAACTCAAAACAATTCATCGTATCTTCGTCAATTATCGTGTGCCAAAGGACAAACGGAGTGTATGGCTCCGCAACTACTGTCCTCACTGCATTGCCATTAACTACTATCCATCCCGTTGTTACGCTCATCCACTCTGTCCTCTGCGCCAGTTTCTGACTTTAATCCTAACCACTCCCTTCATTATTCAGATTCTCCGCCATTTGTCGACTTCGTTCCCCTAATATCTGCTACTTCCGATTAACCATGTGCACATGGAATAAATGTAGACAGTGAATCATCACTACACCCAGAAACAAAAGTCTAGTTAACGTGACAAAATTTATATATTTAATTCGTCTTTATTTGTATTAACTAAAATTTTCTACCCATGAATTGTATTGATTTCGACCATATTTATTTATTTGAATCAATTCGATGCTACTAGATTCTTTATTTACCCGGTAAAAACATATAATTAAACTGACAATTAAATTGACAAAAAATGGTAATCGTAATTTCATATAAACGTCTACAATTAACAAATGAACATAAACAGATATTATACTATAACTATAAACTACAAATTTATGTATCGAAGCAGAATTAACCACAGTGATAGCTGAAGCTATTTTTTAAATCTAGGTATGATTTATTTGCAATATGAATATTTCTTCAACCTTGTTTTTATCTGTGTTTTCCAGTTTATTTTTGTATGCAATGCAGTGAGCATTGCCATTAACTACTATCCATCCCGTTATTACGCTCATCCACTTTGTCCCCTGCGCCAGTTTCTGACTTTAATCCTAACCATTCCCTTCATTATTCAGATTCTCCATCACTTCTCGACTTCCTTCCCCTACTATCTGCTACTTCCTATTAACCGTATGCATATAGAATAAATGTAGGCAGTGAATCATCAATATCGTTGAGAATTTCCGCATTACCGAAGGAACTATTTCTGTAATCTATATTGGGTTTTCCTTCACAAATTATGAGATCCAAAACCTCCAAGTACATGCACCCAGAAAAAAGATTTGGTAATATTAACTAAAATTATCTATTCAACATTTAATTATTTCAATCAACGAAAATTTACTTTCCCTCCAACAAATCTGTATTCCATTCAATTTTTCAGTTTTTTTATTTCCAACATATTTATTTATTTGAATCAACTTTCATTGTGCAGCGGAGAATAAAAAAATATTTTATTTGTTGCTACTAAATACTTTCTTAATCCGGAAAAAAGATCTAGATAAAACGACCAAATACATGTATTAGATATTTTTAAATAAAATCAATTAGACCTGTTTTATAATCAAATATATATTTATTTCCTTTCATCATTGGAATTTATTATTATCAACATGCAATATTTATCGATTTGATTTAATTCTTGTCGTATATCCCTCTTCAAAAAATCAGTGGGTAAAATAGCTCGCATTTTCGATATAAGTATTGTTGTCATTTTATTCGTTCCGTAAATGGCCGTCGTACCAGCGTGAAGTTGATACTCATCGACAAACAGCTTCAGGCATGTTCATTTTGACAGTTCTAAAATTGACGCACCGCGAGATTATGATTTGTGTTAGGCAATAGGAAATTATAATTAGAGCTGGAGGAGGATAGTGATAGTGGTGACAAAATATTCCAGATGGATTCCACAACATCTTCACAGATCCGACTTTTGATCGGAAAATGTAACCTAACGAACCTAAATTTTTGTTTTCTTCAAGATATCGAATTTTGGCCTTCACTATCGTTCTCAAGTCGCATATTGTACCTCAAAAAGTACCGGTTACATGCCTTTTTACGATGATTTTTAAAAAAGTCACTTTTGGTGGGTTCTTGACAGATCGGACTTTTGGTCGGAAAATCTAACCCAAAGAACCTAAATTTTTTGTTCCTTCAATATATCGAATTTTGGCCTTCACTATCGTTCTCAAGTTGCATATTGTACCTCAAAAAGTACCGGTTACATGCCTTTTTACGATGATTTTTAAAAAAGTCACTTTTGGTCGGATCTTAACAGATTAGACTTTTGGTCGGAAAATCTAACCCAAAGAACCTAAATTTTTGTTTTCTTCAAGATATCGAATTTTGGCCTTCACTATCGTTCTCAAGTCGCATATTGTTCCTGAGAAAGTACCGGTTACATGCCTTTTTACGATGATTTTTAAAAAAGTCACTTTTGGTCGGATCTTGACGGATCGGACTTTTGGTCGGAAAATCTAACCCAAAGAACCTAAATTTTTTATTCCTTCAATATATCGAATTTTGGCCTTCACGGTCGTTCTCAAGTCGCATATTGTACCTCAGAAAGTACCGGTTACATGCCTTTTTACGATGATTTTAAAAAAAGTCACTTTTGGTCGGATCTTGACAGATCCGACTTTTGGTCGGAAAATCTAACCCAAAGAACCTAAATTTTTGTTTTCTTCAAAATATCAAATTTTGTCCTTCACTGTCGTTCTCAAGTCGCATATTGTACCTCAGAAAGTACCGGTTACATGCCTTTTTACAATGATTTTTAAAAAAGTCACTTTTGGTCGGATCTTGACAGATCGGACTTTTGGTCGGAAAATCTAACCCAAAGAACCTACATTTTTTGTTCTTTCAAGATATCGAATTTTGGCCTTCACTGTCGTTCTCAAGTCGCATATTGTACCTCGAAAAGTATCGGTTACATGCCTTTTTACGATGATTTTTAAAAAAGTCACTTTTCGTCGTTTCTTCACAGATCCGACTTTTGGTCGGAAAATATAACCTAAAGAACCTAAATTTTTTGTTCCTTCAATATATCGAATTTTGGCCTTCACTATCGTTCTCAAGTTGCATATTGTACCCCAAAAAGTACCGGTTACATGCCTTTTTACGATGATTTTTAAAAAAGTCACTTTTGGTCGGATCTTAACAGATTAGACTTTTGGTCGGAAAATCTAACCCAAAGAACCTAAATTTTTTATTCCTTCAATATATCGAATTTTGGCCTTCACGGTCGTTCTCAAGTCGAATATTGTACCTCGGAAAGTAGCGGTTACATGCCTTTCTACGATGATTTTAAAAAAAGTCACTTTTGGTCGGATCTTGACAGATCCGACTTTTGGTCGGAAAATCTAACCCAAAGAACCTAAATTTTTGTTTTCTTCAAAATATCAAATTTTGTCCTTCACTGTCGTTCTCAAGTCGCATATTGTACCTCAGAAAGTACCGGTTACATGCCTTTTTACAATGATTTTTAAAAAAGTCACTTTTGGTCGGATCTTGACAGATCGGACTTTTGGTCGGAAAATCTAACCCAAAGAACCTACATTTTTTGTTCTTTCAAGATATCGAATTTTGGCCTTCACTGTCGTTCTCAAGTCGCATATTGTACCTCGAAAAGTATCGGTTACATGCCTTTTTACGATGATTTTTAAAAAAGTCACTTTTCGTCGTTTCTTCACAGATCCGACTTTTGGTCGGAAAATATAACCTAAAGAACCTAAATTTTTTGTTCCTTCAATATATCGAATTTTGGCCTTCACTATCGTTTTCAAGTTGCATATTGTACCCCAAAAAGTACCGGTTACATGCCTTTTTACGATGATTTTTAAAAAAGTCACTTTTGGTCGGATCTTAACAGATTAGACTTTTGGTCGGAAAATCTAACCCAAAGAACCTAAATTTTTTATTCCTTCAATATATCGAATTTTGGCCTTCACGGTCGTTCTCAAGTCGAATATTGTACCTCGGAAAGTAGCGGTTACATGCCTTTCTACGATGATTTTTAAAAAAGTCACTTTTGGTCGGATCTTGACAGATCGGACTTTTGGTCGGAAAATCTAACCCAAAGAACCTAAATTTTTGTTTTCTTCAAGATATCAAATTTTGGTCTTCACTGTCGTTCTCAAGTCGCATATTGTACCTCAGAAAGTACCGGTTACATGCCTTTTTACGATGATTTTTAAAAAAGTCACTTTTGGTCGGATCTTGACAGATCGGACTTTTGGTCGGAAAATCTAACCCAAAGAACCTAAATTTTTGTTTTCTTCAAGATATCGAATTTTGGCCTTCACTATCGTTCTCAAGTCGCATATTGTACCTCAGAAAGTACCGGTTACATGCCTTTTTACGATGATTTTTAAAAAAGTCACTTTTGGTCGGATCTTGACAGATCGGACTTTTGGTCGGAAAATCTAACCCAAAGAACCTAAATTTTTTGGTCCTTCAAGATATCGAATTTTGGCCTTCACTATCGTTCTCAAGTCGCATATTGTACCTCAGAAAGTACCGGTTACATGCCTTTTTACGATAATTTTTAAAAACGTCACTTTTGGTCGGATCTTGACAGATCAGACTTTTGGTCGGAAAATCTAACCCAAAGAACCTAAATTTTTGTTTTCTTCAAGATATCGAATTTTGGCCTTCACTATCGTTCTCAAGTCGCATATTGTACCTCAAAAAGTATCGGTTACACGCCTTTTTACGATGATTTTTAAAAAAGTCGCTTTTCGTCGTTTCTTCACAGATCCGACTTTTGGTCGGAAAATGTAACCTAAAGAACCTAAATTTTTGTTTTCTTTAAGATGTCGAATTTTGGCCTTCACTATCGTTCTCAAGTCGCATATTGTATCTGAGAAAGTACCGGTTACATGCCTTTTTACGATGATTTTTAAAAAAAGTCACTTTTGGTTGGTTCTCATTTCAGAATTTGCAAATCTGACTTCCGGTCAGAAAATTCAACCGAATTTTATTTTAAATAATATTGTAATGGTAGTATAATTTCTATCCATGCACCACTCCTAATAGTAATTCATGAACCTAATAAAATGCGAGTTCTTATATCGAAAATGCAAGTTATTTCATCATCCACGATAATCTGTAAAAGTCACAGTACACTAATAAAAATGTTGATGCGGAGGTTTGATGGTTAGCGCGCGAAGCGCGCATTCGCTGCTAGTTTATATAAAAATGATATATTCTTTAAATCGGCAGCAGTGAACGCGCGGTCGGTGTGTGGCTTCGACGGTCTCCAGAGTTAACAGCCTTATTTGCGATCATAACTTGGATGGGTGACCGCTTAACCGCGCACTGGTTTGTGCGCCAACTGCTGAGCGGGAGGCAGTTTCTGAACTTCTAAGGGATAGTGAGAAATATTCCAATTGAAAATTGTTTTTTTTTATCAACATTTATATGACTTAAAAAATAAATATTTCTTAGATTTGAATATATTTACTATACAATAAATATATTAATTACAAACAAAAAAATTTATTTGAGGTGAATGGAAGTCTAGTAGGCATCCAAATAAGAAATTTTATTTCCGATGCGTAGATTCTAGTCCCGTTAACAAGATCTTTTTTCTGGGTGTGAGAGCGATAGGTAAATTTTTCTAGAATTGCAACCTAAACTTACGTTCAGTGCTTTCATTTTTTTGTTACCATTTGACAGTCACGTGTGTTATTTAAGTAAAAAATGATAATCATAATTTCACTTAAATGCCTATAATTAGAATCAATACACAAGTAATTGAACAGTCACCAGTGAATGAATAACAGCTTTTTGAGAGTTCATGAGAAATTCTGACAACTTGGCTGATCATTAAATTTGTAATTTGTCTATTATTTAGCTATCTACTGTTATTTTGTCGCCGAAGTCTATTTTTGATTAAAAGTATAGATTAGATTTATATATTAGATTGGCCCGTTCATTTACTGGTATTTTTGGATTATTGGCTTTTGGTATTTATTTATCACTTTACTTATACACTTTGTGATTAAAATACCATATATTTTTACCTGCATCACATAATTCGACAGTCTGGAAATATTGTATTTTATAGAAACCCATGATAAAAAATAACTGTTCATTTACTGGTGATTCTACCCTAACAAATTAACGTAAACAGATATTACTATAACTATAAACTACAAATTTATGTATCGAAGCAAAATTAACCACAGTGATAGCGAAAACTTTTTTTTTTAAATCTGGTTATGATTTATTTTGAATATGAATATTTCTTCAATCTCATTTTTATCTGGGTGTTCCAATTTATTTTTGTAATGGTTGTCAGAATAGCTGTTGGTCATGGCAAAATGTGGATACCTGGGGCTCTGCCCATTGTCCAAACAAAATTCAAAAGTCACACCGGGACTCTATCAGCGCACAGACATCCAGAGGGGAGGTTAATTATTTATATCGGGTAACGATCTTGGCGACTTGACGGCTAGTGAGTCTCGCTTGCTGACAGAAACGAAGATAAGCAGATAGAGAGAGAGAGGGAGGGAGAAAGAGAAAGCGAGAGAGATGAATAGAGGGGTTGGTATAGAAATGTGAGTATGCCAGGCACCTCTCACGTCAACGAGATTAATTTGACGGTGTCGACTAGCTTCGTCCGGTAAGTGACGGTATCTACTGCGACTAGACATTTTATACTATATACAAAGTCAAACGTGTGCATAATACGAATGATCACAATTTTTTCTTCCATCCGTTTTTAATAAATATCCAAGACAGTTTTGACTAAAATGAAATATTGTACAGTGCGATAATAAATAAATTTTTTATAGGTCTAATAAGTAAATATATGAGACATTCTTTATCAACCCGTGCAGAAATTAGTTCGTGCAGCCGCGATTAAATTAGGAGCCTTTTTAGGTATAAACGTGGCATCCACAATAGGGAATCTACTCTAGAACCCTACACGGAAAGAAAGGCTTGGTTGAAACAACCAAGTGCTATGGTTATATATGCGCCAGGCAATTAATTGGTTAGACCGACCAATTTCTTGGTTAGGCTACCAATTTCTTGGTTAGACTAACCAAGGGACTTGGTAAGCTAACCAAGTGACTTGGTAAGCTAACCCAGTGACTTGATTAGACCAACCAAGTGACTTGGTTAGACCAACCAAGTGACTTGGTTAGACCAACCAAGTGACTTAGTTAGACCAACCAAGTCACTTGGTTGGTCTAACCAAGAAATTGGTAGCCTAAAAAATTACTTGGTTGGTCTAACCAATTAATTGTCTGGCCCATATATAACCATAGCACTTGGTAGTTCCAACCAAGCCTTTTTTTCCGTGTACTAGGCTCAACAAAGGCGGCCACGACAAACTTCCGGGCTACCAATTTCTTGGTTAGTCTAACCAAGAAATTGGTCTAACCAAGTCCCTTGGTTAGTCTAACCAAGTGACTTGGTAAGCTAACCAAGTGACTTGATTAGACCAACCAAGTGACTTGGTTAGACCAACCAAGTGACTTGGTTAGACCAACCAAGTGACTTAGTTAGACCAACCAAGTCACTTGGTTGGTCTAACCAAGAAATTGGTAGCCTAAAAAATTACTTGGTTGGTCTAACCAATTAATTGTCTGGCCCATATATAACCATAGCACTTGGTAGTTCCAACCAAGCCTTTTTTTCCATGTACTAGGCTCAACAAAGGCGGCCACGACAAACTTCGGGGCTACCAATTTCTTGGTTAGACTAACCAAGGGACTTGGTTAGACTAACCAAGTGACTTGGTAAGCTAACCAAGTGACTTGATTAGACCAACCAAGTGACTTGGTTAGACCAACCAAGTGACTTGGTTAGACCAACCAAGTGACTTAGTTAGACCAACCAAGTCACTTGGTTGGTCTAACCAAGAAATTGGTAACCTAAAAAATTACTTGGTTGGTCTAACCAATTAATTGTCTGGCCCATATATAACCATAGCACTTGGTAGTTCCAACCAAGCCTTTTTTTCCGTGTACTAGGCTCAACAAAGGCGGCCACGACAAACTTCGGGGCCTAATCAGGCTTAAATGTGGAACCCTCACTAGGGTCGCCCATATTGAGCCTCTTCGTTGCCTACAAAGGTACACGGAGAGAAACGTGACTAGCCTAGTAGGGCCCCTAATAGAACTGGGGTAAACTAGAAAGGGCCAAGTTGGAGCTACAACTACGTTTCTGCACGGGAACTGGGCCATTTTTTTCGGACGACCTCCCCGATATTTTTTTTAATTTGTTAGTTTGTTGTACTATTTGAGATGGGTGTTTGTGATTTTTTTCAGATTTTTAAAGGGCGCCGTTCAGGATTTACGTTTTTTTTTTAAATATCTCTATATCTCCGAAAATATTAGACTCTCAAAAAATTCTTAAGAACATTAACTTTTTTATTTTCCATCTACTTTCGAGTGATGTTAAAATCATAATTTTTCCAATGGGAGAAAGTCAATTTGTCGCAAAAAAAAGCAATAAATAATTTTTTTTACAAAAAAAGCATCTTTCATTCCGGGCTTAATTTTACAAGGTGTTTCGCATTGTATGAAGATTCTGAGAAGAAAATTCCAAAGTGGCACCTCGAATACTTAGGCAGTAAAAAATTGAAAATTAAAATAAAAAAATTAATAAATTATTTCCATATTAAGGTCTGTAAAATATGCAGCTTTTTAATAATACACTCTTTGTCGTTTATTGCGTTGTAAAATTAAAGTTGCACATTTGGTTACTACGGTTGTGATTGAACCACCTTAAAAGCAAAACAAAAATTGTAGATGCCCAGATTTGCATTATATGAGAAAAGCATTATTTGCGGCAGTATTTGAATATGGCTGTAAACACTATTAAGAACTTAGTCCTAAACGCATTGGTGATAGGCAATTACTGTGAAGTAATTGCTTTCCGGTACTCTGGAAAGACATAACTTTCTGGTACTCCGAGTTGAAGGGAGAAGACAATACACTATGTTTTTTTCTCTCTTTTTGGGCATCCAAGGGCTGTGAAATTGCCGCTATATGGTCGTCATAACCATAAACCACTAGCACTAAGAGTAGAACGAGCTAGTGATAATCCCGATGGATTCGTAATATCCGAGAGTAGTTCCTCAGTGTGCTATGTACACGCAAAATACAAAATCTACAAAATTAAGTTTATACAGCAAAGAAATCTTCTTACTCAATTTGGTAATATAAAATGTCATTTGTTCCTACATCTACGCAGCGAAATACAAAATGTAACTCACTACTTATTCTACGTCGATTGCAGCCGATTTTTAGTCACTCATAACAATGAAAAATTATTTGCTAACATAGGAACAAAAAACCTTATTTGTTGGCCTAACAAATCTTTTTACTAGTCTAGCAAATCTTTTTGTTGGTTTAGCAAATCTTTTTACTGGCCTAGCAAATCTTTTTGCTGATCTAGCAAATTCTTTTTGTTAGACTAAGAAATAAGGCTTGCTGTCACCACATTAGCAACTGATTTGCTGATGCAACAAAAGTTTTCTCTCTGTGTGGTGGACCTCATCTATTTCCGGAAACAAATAGCTCCAAAAACATACAAAAACCTTGTGTCGACACGAAATATACAGTCAACCATGTATCCAATTGAATGATTGACACAAACATTAATTGGTCAAGAAAAAAAGGAAGAAAGAAGACGAAAAGAAAAGGATCTCGAGCTCAGCATAAGAGATAGAACATTAACCAGAAGCCAGTCGGTCTTCCCGATTAATTCGTCTCGATACCGGAATGAAGCAAAGCGAGATGTGGGCCAGTAAACGAAGGAGAATGAGGAGAAGGAAATGGACGACGCACGACGAGGGTTGGAGATCTCATCTGTCTTGCTTATCCTTTGACCGAGGCAGCTACATATCGACTCAAACGTGCTCCGCGGATTCACTCCATTATTCCTGTCACGGTCAAACGACTTGGTTACTGCTGCTGTCTTTACCATCCTTCTGGCCCTTTTGGCCTTACCGTCTTCGCCACATCCAGATGGTTCTGTCTTTCCTTCTCGATGACGATAGAACGGGGGTATCTTGCATAATTGAACTTTCAGGTTAAATCCTCGTGTTACAACTACCACCGAGTGAACTGAGCTCCATTTCCACATCCTCATTCTCCCCTCTGTCTTAATACCCCAACCCTCTTACATCTTCTTTTCTGTTGCTTGTTGAGCACTATCACTAAATAGTATCACTGCACGTAAAAAAAAGCTTGGTTAGAACAACTAAGCGCTTAGTTATTTATGCGCCAACTAAGTTATTGGTTAGACCAATCAAGTTATTTGTTAACCAACCAAGTTATTGATTGACTAAACAAGATGATTTAGTTGGTGTAATCAATATCACTTGGTTGGTCGAACAATAACTTGGTTGGTCGAACAATAACTTGGTTGGTCGAACAATAACTTGGTTGGTCGAACAATAACTTAGTTGGTCGATCAATAACTTGGTTGGTCGAACAATAACTTGGTTGGTCGAACAATAACTTGGTTGGCCGAACAATAACTTGGTTGGTCGAACAATAACTTGGTTGGTCGAACAATAACTTGGTTGGTCGAACAATGACTTGGTTGATCGAACAATAACTTGGTTGGTCGAACAATAACTTGGTTGGCCGAACAATAACTTGGTTGGTCGAACAATAACTTGGTTGGTCGAACAATAACTTGGTTGGCCGAACAATAACTTGGTTGGTCGAACAATAACTTGGTTGGTCGAACAATAACTTGGTTGGTCGAACAATAACTTGGTTGGTCGAACAATGACTTGGTTGGTCGAACAATAACTTGGTTGGTCGAACAATAACTTGGTTGGTCGAACAATAACTTGGTTGGTCGAACAATAACTTGGTTGGTCGAACAATAACTTGATGGTCGGACAATAACTTGGTTGGTCGAACAATAACTTGGTTGGTCGAACAATAACTTGGTTGGTCGAACAATAACTTGGTTGGTCGAACAATGACTTGGTTGGTCGAACAATAACTTGGTTGGTCGAACAATAACTTGGTTGGTCGAACAATAACTTGGTTGGTCGAACAATAACTTGGTTGGTCGAACAATAACTTGGTTGGTCGAACAATAACTTGGTTGGTCGAACAATAACTTGGTTGGTCTAACAATGACTTGGTTGGTCGAACAATAACTTGGTTGGTCGAACAATAACTTGGTTGGTCGAACAATAACTTGGTTGGTCGAACAATAACTTGGTTGGTCGAACAATAACTTGATGGTCGGACAATAACTTGGTTGGTCGAACAATAACTTGGTTGGTCGATCAATAACTTGGTTGGTCGAACAATAACTTGGTTGGTCGAACAATAACTTGGTTGGTCGAACAATAACTTGGTTGGTCGAACAATAACTTGGTTGGTCGAACAATAACTTGGTTGGTCGAACAATAACTTGGTTGGTCGAACAATGACTTGGTTGGTCGAACAATAACTTGGTTGGTTGAACAATAACTTGGTTGGTCGAACAATAACTTGGTTGGTCGAACAATAACTTGGTTGGTCGAACAATAACTTGATGGTCGGACAATAACTTGGTTGGTCGAACAATAACTTGGTTGGTCGAACAATAACTTGGTTGATCGAACAATAACTTGGTTGGTCGAACAATGACTTGGTTGGTCGAACAATAACTTGGTTGGTCGAACAATAACTTGGTTGGTCGAACAATAACTTGGTTGGTCGAACAATAACTTGGTTGGTCGAACAATAACTTGGTTGGTCGAACAATAACTTGGTTGGTCGAACAATAACTTGGTTGGTCGAACAATAACTTGGTTGGTCGAACAATAACTTGGTTGGTCGAACAATAACTTGGTTGGTCGAACAATAACTTGGTTGGCCGAACAATAACTTGGTTGGTCGAACAATAACTTGGTTGGTCGAACAATAACTTGGTTGGTCGAACAATAACTTGGTTGGTCGAACAATAACTTGGTTGGTCGAACAATAACTTGGTTGGTCGAACAATAACTTGGTTGGTCGAACAATAACTTGGTTGGTCGAACAATAACTTGGTTGGCCGAACAGTAACTTGGTTGGTCGAACAATAACTTGGTTGGTCGAACAATAACTTGGTTGGCCGAACAATAACTTGGTTGGTCGAACAATAACTTGGTTGGTCGAACAATAACTTGGTTGGTCGAACAATAACTTGGTTGGTCGAACAATAACTTGGTTGGTCGAACAATAACTTGGTTGGTCGAACAATAACTTGGTTGGTCGAACAATAACTTGGTTGGTCGAACAATAACTTGGTTGGTCGAACAATAACTTGTTTGGTCGAACAATAACTTGGTTGGTCGAACAATAACTTGGTTGGTCGAACAATAACTTGGTTGGTCGAACAATAACTTGGTTGGTCGAACAATAACTTGGTTGGTCGAACAATAACTTGGTTGGTCGGACAATAACTTGGTTGGTCGAACAATAACTTGGTTGGTCGAATAATAACTTGGTTGGTCGAACAATAACTTGGTTGGTCGAACAATAACTTGGTTGGTCGAACAATAACTTGGTTGGTCGAACAATAACTTGGTTGGTCGAACAATAACTTGGTTGGTCGAACAATAACTTGGTTGGTTGAACAATAACTTGGTTGGTCGGACAATAACTTGGTTGGTCGAACAATAACTTGGTTGGTCTAACCAATAACTAAGTTGGCGCATATATAACCAAGCGCCTTGGTTAATCTAACTACGCCATTTTTTCCGTGTACAACATCGGTGATGTTTTCTTCATTGTACGCATTAACCCATTACCTGACAACAGCATATTTTCAATATTAAAGTAATAGCTATTTTTAGTACGTAATTAAAATCGCAATTGGAAAATAGTTCAGGAATTTTTAGAATTCTCGAATTCTGTTCAGGCAATATATTAAAGAATGATTTTCCTAGTGTTAGAATGTTGAAGCACGTTGAACAATTGAGTTGTGGGTCAGATTATGGAATACATTATATCACTATTATCATGGACACAAAATTATACAAATTTATCTAGTTATCAGATGTTTCTGCCTTTCCTTCTCGCACGGAGAGAAATTTCTGTGTCGTGACAACATAAAACGGTGACAACAAAACTCGTTAAGTTAGGCTGATGAATTTCTTGTTCGGCTGACAAATCAATTTTGCTATTCTGATAAATCTTTTGTTCGGCTGACAAAACTTTTTGCTGGGCTGACCAATTTTTTGTTAGCCTTTTGTTGTCACTATTTTATGTTGTCACGACACAGAAATTTCTCTCCGTGCGATGACGGTCGAACGGGGGTATCTACCGTAATTGAACTTTCAGGTTAAATCCTCGTGTCACAACTACCACCGAGTGAACTGTGTTCGATTTTCACATCCTCATTCTCCCTCAATCCCCCAGCGCTCTTATATCTTCGTTTCTGTTGCTCATTGGGCACTACACTAAATAGTATCATTACAACATTGGTGACGTTTTCTTGATTGTACGTATTAACCCTTTACCCGACAACAGTATATTTTCAACATTACAGCAATAGTTATTTAAAAATAACAGTATATTTTCAACATTACAGCAATAGTTATTTAAAAATAACTATTGCTGTAATGTTGAAAATATACTGTTTTTATTTTTAATTTTTATTTTATTAGTTAACCTAACTAATCCAATCGAGAACTAATTGTGAATAGTTGAGGTTACTATTCGATATGCTTGAGGCAACTAATTTCTTAGACATTTTGTACAGTAAATCGAAAACGTAGTTGCCACAACCAAACATTTCTTTCCGTGTAGAAACGCCTACACCGAGAGAAAAAGTTTCGTTGATTCACGGAAATCTTTGCCAATGAAATGAAATAATTGAATTTCAATACTTTCTTTTTTTTTATTGATCCCAAACTCAATGAAAAGTAGTGACATTGATTCAAAGAAACATTTCTTTAAACCAATGAACCTTTTTCATTGATTTCAAAGAAATCGTCTCTGATTCAATGAAACCTTTTTACCACACCTCAAAATTTCGAAACCTATTTTTTCCTAAAGTACGCGGCAGATAAAGCTCAAATTTTGAGAGAATGTGCGGATGTATGGCAGAAATAGGCTAAGCTTCTGGGGCCTCGAAACGCGAAGCCGTTCGTTCGGGAGAACTGGAAAACAAAAAAAGTAAGGTTAGGTGCGAGCGAGAGATCAATGAAAACGTTTCTTTGAACCAATGAAAACGTCTCTTTAAAACAATCAAACTGTTTCTTTATTACCCCACTAAGAAAATTTATATTTACAGGCAATGAAATGTTCTCTTTGAAATTCAAATGCACTATTTCATTAAAATCAATGAAAAAAAAAATCAATCCACCCATTTCTTTGGCGTCAATGAAATTTTTTCATTCTGTGTAATGTTTTCACATAATGATGAACTTTTCGACGGGAGAGTTATTTTCTTTCGGAAAGTGGAATAAAAATTGATTATGATTTTGTTCTTTCTACAACGCACCACGACAGAGTCGAGATGAGAATAGTTGGATCTTGTGGTAGTATGTGGTACTAGTCTACCGCTTTTAATACTCAATCCGAGAGATGGAACGAAAACTGTTTGCTTCAGCAAATTGATTTGTCCTTCGATATCTCTCTTTCTCCTTGCCTCGAATGATCTCGATGTCACGGCTTAAGATTTTTCGGGTCGCCATGCAAGAAGATTCAAATTCTCGAGTGAGTATACCGACAAAGAGGGAGAGAAAGGATGAGGGACAAAGCAAAGAAATAAAACACCGAGGGGTCACGGATAAAAACTGACGGAATATCGAAAACTGAGAAAGCGGAATATCGAATACAGATATAGGATTCTGGATAAACGGAAAAGAAACCTTTCAGTTCGGTATAGTTGTGTACCCAGTTCTTCTCGGTATATAGAAACTCATAGAAAATTGTAAATTAAGTGTCTGCTGACTAAAAATATTTGAAAAAAGCGTTATCAGAATTTTCCATTTGGTTCAATATGTTCACTGAGTGAAAAATCTGTAATAATTTAGAACTATAAATAGTTGGATAACAAGAAACTGAACTATATTTCATAACCATTATTATTTAAGGTGGATGTGTTACACATAAATCATTTTCTTTAATTATGTTCTAGTTTCAAATATGAAATCATACAACTTTAAAAAAAATATCATTGATAAGCGTAAAAATGTAAAATATTTTCGAAAGCTAACTTTTGTCGTCTAAGCCAGTCAATCAGAGGGAATATTTCGTTTTTTTTTTTGTTTTTGTTGTTGCAGAGTTGAGATTGTATTGATGGACCAAATTCGCTTAAAAACGTTTCATTCACTTGGTAATAAGATGCCAATGATATAAATTTCCATTTTAAAAGTTTTTACGCCGACGTTCCAAGGAAATGTCGTGAAAACGTCACTGTGTAATGGAAAGTATCACTAAAAGTGAGTTTACTTGTTTCCTGAACAAAAACTTTGAATGAAAATTCTTTTATTCCTACCAGGTCGAGTGTTTGTACAAAGAAAATTGGACGTTGAAAGACCAATTTCGTTCATAGGATCTGAACTTCACAAATTAAAAATGTAACAAAAAAGATGCAACTGGCGTATTCGCAACACGTGACATTCTCATCACAGTTGTTACTGTAGTGAAATTCTTACCGTGATATTTCTGGGGTATAGTTACGAATTACATTGATAGAAACACATTTTGGTATTCTGTAGATTAATTGTAAACTTTGTTCACAATCGTTCTCAAGTGGCATATTCCACCACAGAAAACACCTGTTTCAAACCTTTTTACTAGGATTTAAAAAAAAGTGACTTTTGTCCGTTTTTGTTTCCAAAATTTACAGATCCAACTTCAGGCCGGAAAATTCAAACCCAATTTTTGTTCTCTTCAAGATATCGAATTTTAAACTTCACTGTCATTCTGAAATGGCGTATTCCACTACAGAAAACACTCGTTTTAAACATTTTTACTCAGATTTAAAAAAACAGGGACTTTTGTTCGCTTTCGTGTCCAAAATCACAAATCTGACTTTCGGTCGGAAAATCGAACCTAAAAATTTTTGTCTTTAAGATATCGAATTTTGACCTTCACTATCGTTCTGAAGTGGTGTATTCCACCACAGAAAACACCTGTTTTAAACATTTTTACTGAGATTTAAAAAAAAGTGACTTTTGTCTGTTTCTGATTCCAAAATTCACAGATCCGACTTCCGGCCGGAAAATTCAAACCCAATTTTTGTTCTCTTCAAGATATCGAATTTTAAAATTCACTGTCATTCTGAAGTGGCGTATTCCATCACAGAAAACACCCGTTTCAAACATTTTTACTAAGATTTAAAAAAACTGTGACTTTTGCCCGTTTCTGATTCCAGAATTCACAGATCCGACTTCCCGTCGGAAAATCCAACCCTAATTTTTTTTTTCTTTATGATATCGAATTTTAACCTTCACTACATCGAGAGAAAAGATTTCATTGACGCCAAAGAAATGGGTGGATTGATTTTTTTTCATTGATTTCAACGAAATATTTCTTTGATTTCAATGAAATAGTGCATTTGAATTTCAAAGAGAACGTTGCCTCATTTTCATTGCCTGTAAATAAACATTTACTTAGTGACCATATAATAAAGAAACAGTTTCATTGTTTTAAGGAGACGTTTTTATTGGTTCAAAGAAACGTTTTCATTGATCTCTCGCTTGCACCTAACCTCACTTTTTTTGTTTTTCAGTACTCCCGAACGTACGGCTTCGAGTATCGAGGCCCCAGAAGCTTAGCCTATTTCTGCCGTACTTCCGCACATTCTCTCTAAATTTGAGCTTTATCTGTCGCGTACTTTAGGAAAAAATAGGTTTCGAAATTTTGAGGTGGTAAGAAGAAGGTTTCATTGAATCAGAGACGGTATCTTTGAAATCAATGAAAAAGGGTCATTGATTTAAAGAAATGTTTCTTCGAATCAATGTCACTACTTTTCATTGAGTTTGAGATCATTCAAAGAAAAGACAGTATTGAAATTCAAGTATTTCATTTCATTGGCAAAAATTTCCGTGAATCAATGAAACTTTTTCTCTCTGTGTATTATGCTAAAGTGGCGTATTCCATCACAGAAAACAGCCGTTTCAAACATTTTTACTGAGATTTTTAAAAAAACGTGACTTTTGTCCGTTTCTGATTCCAGAATTCGGAAATCCGACTTCCGGTCGAAAAATTCAAACCTTAATTTTTTTTCTCTTCAAGATATCGAATTTGAACCTTCACTATCGTTCTGAAGTCTGATATTCCACCACAGATAACATCTGTTTCAAACATTTTTACGGATATTTTTAAAAAAGTAACTTTTGTTCGTTTCTCATTCCAAAATTCACAGATCCGACTTCCGGTCGGAAAATCCAAGTCTAATATTTTTCTCTTCAAAATATCGAATTTCAACCTTCACTCTCATTCTCAAGTATTATATTCCACCACACAAAACACCCGTTTCAAACATTTTTAATGAGATTAAAAAAAAAACAGTGCCATGCAATGTAATTTTAAAAATTTAATATTCGGTGTACATACTTTCAGTATATTTCTAATTACAAAAATGCTTATGATGAGTGATAACGCATTGCGTAAACTTGGCGAGTTTACACTATATTCCCGACAATCCATGAAGAAGAAAAAAAAAATGTAAAGAACGTTGGAAGGACAAACCATAACATAAATTTATGACAGTATGAGATTATTCTCCTGCTGCTGCTGGTATCCGTAAATTTGACGTGTATTCTACACTAGGCAGTTGTAATAAAGTTGGGAGCTATTGGGGGAACGTGTCGAGTAGCGCTCTCGGCCCCATGGTTAATCAGATTGTAGCAGTTGTTAATTAGATTTTGTCCGGCGCACCGCGATGACTGAACTTTAGCGACGTTTTAATTTGAGCTAGTGCGTGCTAAAACCGCGCCAAACTGGAGAATCCTGGAAATCGGAAAAATCTGTCACGCTGTAACGCATCTCTTCTTCGGAGGATCGAAGATGCATGGAACTATTTTTTAATTATACGAATGAAGTTACCTACACTGTTAAAAAAATCTGTATTAAAATTAATACAAAAGTGTTGGAAGTTTTTTTGCAGATACCCAGGGTTCGGAAAGTTACTTATTAAAAGTAATTTGTTACCGTTACCGTTACTCCTTGTGAAAAAGTAACGCATTACCGTTACCGTTACACCTTGCGAAAAAATAACGCGTTACCGTTAGCGTTACTGAAAATGTAACGCTTCCGTTACTTTTCGTTACTTTAAAACATATTAATCATATAACAAATTTAGACGTATATAATTATTAACGTGTAGAATGAAGGTCAATAACGAAAGAAACGAATAATTCAGAGAAAGCGTTTATTAACGTCGAGCAAGTAGCTTTCGTTCATTTTCGTTGGTATCTCGCCTCTTAGAGGGAAGTCGAACAGCTACTTGTTAACAAACATTTTGTATCTCAAAAAGTAACGAAAAGTAACGGCAATTTCGTTACTATTTACAAAAAATTTGTAACGAGCGTTGTCTTAGAATTACACGAATAAAAACGTAACGACGTTACCGACCGTTACCACTAAAAAGTAACGAATTCACTAACGACGTTACTAGTAACGCGTTACTTCCGAACCCTGCAGATAGCGTATATGAAATTTTGTATACATGTGTATATGAAAAATCATAACATTTAGAGGAATATTAAAATTCAACGTTATTAAGATTTAAGGTCAATATGACCATATGCATAAACTGTGCATTAAATTTCATAAACATGTATGATGAATTTTCATATGAGCTGAAAACTCAAGCACATATGTGTTGGAAATTTAAAGTGGACATAAAAACAATTTAAAAAATAGAAATATTATTCGGACATTATTTTTTCAAACAAATTATGTCATCAGAAATTGCTGGGTAAGGTAAATGTCCCAGTAATCGACCATGTACCAGTAATCGACCAGTCTGTGGTAAAAGAGCGATAAATAAGACTGTGAGTGCTTTTCGATGCTTAAATAAATTAACAAAACTTCCTCCGATTTATGTACAATATTATATGAAAATTTGAGGCTTGTAAAATCACAACAGTGATAATAAGAAAAT
This sequence comes from Ephialtes manifestator, assembly GCA_963970395.1. Classification (NCBI taxonomy): domain Eukaryota; kingdom Metazoa; phylum Arthropoda; class Insecta; order Hymenoptera; family Ichneumonidae; genus Ephialtes; species Ephialtes manifestator. The sequence continues at coordinate 21,381,242 of OZ019982.1, read as the reverse complement.
CGTAAACTTGCAGTGACCGAGCCGAGCGTGATTTTGTCAAAATCCTTGATATGGAGGTTAAGGTGCGTCTCGTGACATTTAGTTAAATTCTGCGATGCACGAAGACTTTGGCTGAGTAAGTTTAATTTGATATTACATATGAAGAATCTGGTATTACTAAATGAATATGATTTTATCGTAAAATTGTTGTTTGTGCAAAAAATCGCGGAGGTCGATAACTGGTTCAGAAAAACACATAAATGTCCGGGTAATCTACCTACTGTCGATCACTAGGACAAAATTGTGGATAGAAAATTAGTGTAAATCTCGTATTGTTTTTATGAATTAGATGATAAAAAATAATGTAACAATTCATTCATCGATCGAACTGTACGAGGAGTAGTTATGGACAGGGGTATTGGGCTCTCTATAAATAATCAAACAGCAAAATAAATCATGTCGATAACTGGGCCATGCATATGTCCATGACTGGGTCATGTCATGTCATGGGTCGATTACTGGGCAAACCGTGACTTTAATATGTCCATGACTGGGACATTTGCACACCTCAAGTTTTATGTTAATTTTTTATTACAAGAAGATAAGGTAGACCAAAAGTTAAGCGTTCTATTTGTTGACAAGATTATACTGATTCTTTATAACCTACATTGACAGCTATTGACGTCTTAATTTCTGACTTTTCTTAACGTGTCGATTACTAGGACATATAACGGTCGATTACTGGACCAACTATAACTTTAGTATGTCGATGACTGGTACATTTGCACTTCTGAAGCTTTAGAATAAATTTTCTCTACAATAAGATAAGTTACGAAAATTTTTGGGGTTGTTATTTTCATACGACTATTCTGATTCATTATTACCTAGAATGATCATTTTTTGTATCTTAATGTGAAAGTTACGTTTTTATAAAGTCGGACAATTTGGTTAACGTGTCGATCACTGGGACGTTTACCTTATTGGTTTTCGCCACAGAAAATTTTTCGCTTACACTGGGGTTTGAACCTACGACCTACTTACTTAAGTACCTAACAAACGCACGCACGCTACCAACTACGCTATCAACGACTTAGTAATTTTGGATATCTAAATGGCATAAGAGTTGTATAACTATTATTCTCTCAAGCATACTTATAATTGACACAACAAAATATTCAATTGATTGCAATCAGAGGGCGAAGTGGTTTGGAAATATTTTCAAGTGAACATAATTTTTGGACGAACGGAATCTTTTTCTCACGAGGAAGCTCAGGTATCCGGATTTTCGAAAAAATTATATCCACAGACCTGTGAAGTTCTAGAAACAAATATAAATCAAACATAAATTTGCCGCAATAGCAGCGCGAGATGCTCCAGTGTTTAAAAAAAATCGATTTTGGAAATCTCGAGTAACTTATCAGAAGTCGATGCTAAGTAATAAGTGTTAGCGATCTAGTGCGGGGTTTTTTTTTCGTTATTGGAAAATGTGTATTAAATTTCAAATCAGTCACTAAAAATCCAAAAAATTCATGTTGATTTTCATGTACTAATATAGTAATGATTGATTTAGTAACCATGTGTTAAAATTTTATATCACCGGATTGGTAAAATCCATACACGCATATTAAATTTACTGTGCAACTATATTAATGTTTATTTTCTATACCGAGTTTTGTAAATTTCTCACACGTTTGTGTCGCAAAAACACAAACGTTTTGCAAAAAGTAGTACACATATGTGGACAAAACTGCAAATACTTTGACGGGTATTTTTCAACATTAGTATCTGAAATTTTGATAACTTTGATCTTAAATTTAATGCGATAATTTATATTAAATTTCAAATCGGGCACTAAAATTCCTAAAATGCATGTTGATTTTCATGTACTGATTTAGTAATTATCTATTTAATAATCATGTATTGTAATTTTCTATCACCGGATTATCGAAATTCATTGATCTGTATTAAATTTATTATGCAAACATATTAATTTCGATTTCCTATACCAAGTTTTACATAATTCATACACGTTTGTATAGGAAAAACTCGAACATTTTTTACAGTGTAACTCAATTTAATGATTAGTTCCCGACTAGAAATCTGGTAGGGCAGCGCTGCTGTCCCATATGGGCCTGATCTGGCATGGATAAGTTTGACCTGACAAGGTGTACCTTATTAGGACCGGATCTGGCATAGGAAAGGTTGCCCTGATAAGGTGTACCGTATTAGGACCGGATCTGGAATAGGGAAGGTTGACCTGATAAGGTATTAGATATTCAGGTCCAGATCTGGCATAGATAAGGTAGACCTGATAAGATGTACCTTAATAGGACCGGATCTGGCAAAGGGAAGGTTGACCTGATAAGGTGTATCTTATTCAGGGCCAGATCGGGAAATATTAAGGTAGACCTGATAAGGTGTATCTTATTCAGGGCCAGATCGGGAAAAATTAAGATAGACCTGATAAGGCATTCCATATTCAGGCCCAGATCTATCATAGATAAGGTAGACCCGATCGAAATATTGGTGGAATTAAAAATATCATTTATAAAATCAAAATATCGCATTCAATATGTTTTTCATTCTAAACCCGTCATTTTGAATGTACAAATTTTAAGTTCAAATTCGTAACTAGCTACATTAAAAACTGAACTATTATTTTAAATAAATAGTAAATTGAACTATTATGGAAATACTGTACGAGATATCCACATAATCGGTTTGGTCTAGTGGTTAGCGTGCTCGGTTAGGTAGTTAGGTAAATAGGTAGGTCCCGTACGTCTTAGGTTCAAATCCCGCGTGCATCACTTCTCGAATGAAGTTACGAAAAACCGTATCTGAAGACGGATTGTTTTTTTTTTGTTTGTAATATTAATAGAATATTATTGTTGATATTGCGGCATAATGCCCTAAAATTAATAATTAATTTTTTAATTTAATATAAAGATAAGTATATGTATTTATATCAATGATTATATTTATCAGGCCCTTAGTTTGCAATCTTTATCAGGCCCTTAAATGGTTATTTTTATCAGGTCGTTATGTGGTAAACTTGACCTGGCCCGGATGTGCCAAAGCGTTACATTTCCAATCAGGGCCGTATAAGGTAGCCAGACAGGGGCCTTGGATTTAGAATCCGGTTACCAGGACCGGCCCTGATATTCCCCATAACTGAATTTCTAGTCGGGTTTCGGCGAAACACTCACAAAAGTGTTTATAATAGTCTCTAAATGGCGTTGTTCAGGAAATTGCATCTATCTCACTCGCCCTCATACGTCATGTGGTACATATGTCACCTGGACTTTCTTGTTACTAACGACGGTGAGCCACATCCTCCTCTGCGTCCATTGCAGACCCGGTAACTATCGAAAACTGCTATCCAATTTACTCAAAAACCGTCAAAGTTTAAACCAATTCACTTCAGAGTAGATAAATTATGGAAAGCTAAATTTGCTTTAATTCCAAATATTAACACTCTCCAAATATAGATTGCATTTCAACCTTAAGCCTGTGTGAGATATCGTCGTAGTTTTAACACAACGTGACTATATATCGGATTGACCTATTTTCTCAGAGGCAGTTAATATGTTGGATAAAAACAAATTACCTTGGCACGCAAGAGAAGTTGACACACCTGATTGTACTTCGTTCTTGTCAAATGGATTAAGTGATGTAAAAAAAAGAAAGAAAAAATAATAAAATAATTATGTAAAATTGTCATCATAAATTGACATATCTCAAAAAGTGCCATTTTTGATTTTTGAGACGCGTTAAGACGAAAAATCTTAGAAAAGTTCAAAGCGGTTTTGAGATTCATTTGATATCAAGTTTTTTTTTACTAATTTGAGCGCAATTATTGCGCGGGAATTCGAATGTACATTTAAAAGATCAAAATCAATTGTACATATTACATTTACTGATATCAAACTTATTATTATTATACTATATATTATTATTACTAATAATATATTAGTAAATAATAATTAAAATTAAATTTGATATCAGTATTGAATTATTTACTGATATCAAATTTTAATAATTAAATAATAAATAATAAAATAATTACATTAAAATTTGATATCAGTAAACGCGATTTCAAATAAATCTCAAAATCGCTTTGAAATTTTCTAAGATATTTTATCTTAACGTATTCTGATCTCAATTTGACATAATTATTTTTACGCGGGTAGACTTTTTGCTAACTTACATTGGTGATTAGTAACAAAAAGTAGAAATGGATTCCAGACAAAGAAGGATTCTAAAGTGGTCGTTCCCGAGTCTTGGAGTATCTCGTTATCGCGGTATATCGATACAGAAACTCATGAATAGAGTTTCGTGCACGAGGCACGGGTTACGTTCAGAGATATGATATGGAGGAAGATGAGGAGACAATTTGGTCCCTGGGTGCTCGTATCTCGTGGACTGTTGCTAAATTGGTACTTTTCCAGGGAGTCATCTTCGACCTGGCAGAGTGTTACCACTGTTGTACATATTTTCAACGCTGACGCATCCCTTACCTAGTTATTCCTGTTTCCATTTCTATTTTCTCGTTTATTTGACTGTAACACGCAAAATCGGACATTTTTATTTACTGTCTCAGTTCGCGGTGATTGTGAAGAGTCATTTTCATGAAAACTGCACGCCAACCCTCAACACGCACGCTACGTATGAGGTCCCGGGAAAAACGATTCATATATAACCATATATAATCATATATAAACTGCTCATATATGATTGTATATGAATTTTGTCTCTATATGATCATGCATGATCATATATGACTATGCATGATCATATATAATTGTATCTGGGTATATATGATCCTATATGAGAAAATATAATTGTGTATAATTGTATCTGAGCATATACAATCATATATAGTTATATGTGATTATATAAGACGATGCCTAAATAATCTTCTGAAGCATATAAGGTCAGTCATGATTATATATGATCATATACAATTGTTACAATGTAATTGTACATATATAATCGTGCCCATAATTATATAAATCGTCCGACGATTTCATTTCATATAGATTTAGTAACATGTAGACTAACACAAATTATTGAATCCTTAATACTCATATTTTTATTACCTTAATAATACATATTTTCGTAATGTTGGATATCCATGTATTATGAATGGATATACATTTATAGAGATCAGCAACAGACTATAATCTGATAGGAACGCAAAGTATTATTATTAAGCACGGTAAGTTTATTTTTAGGAACGTTAAGGCGAATCATGAAACTGTAGTTCACACTCTACTACTTTCTCACTTCTTACTTTCAGGCAGTTTTGGTGTTATATATGGTCATATATAGGGTCATATATGCCAATGTATATATACATATAAAGTTATATACGCTCATATACATTTGTATATGGATCCACATACAATCATATATGCGCTAAAAATGGGCGATATATAGTTGTATATAACTATATATGATCATATCTGTTCATATATGACATCGCAAGCTGGCGGTTTTGGTATTATATATGATCATGTATACCACTGTATATGTACATATAAACTCATATATGCTCATATATGTTTCCATATACAATGATATATTACGTTATATACAATTATATATAATTATATACAACTATACATGAAATTATATACAATTATATATGATTATATATGAACCGTTTTTCCCGGGGTTACCTGATTCCGCTTAATCTGTAAAAAAATAAGGATGCAAAGTAGAACTTTGCACATTCCCAGTCAACACGGTAATGTTACAGCAATGTGACAGCAATGTAACAGCAATGTAACCCAATGTAACAAGTAACATCACTTGTAACTTCCATGTGACTTACATGTAAGTTATTATTTCCCACTCAACAATGTTACCATGTTATGTAACATCCGTTACATTTCAGTTATGTTGCCCGCACGTTGCGTAATGTAAGTGCTATGTAACAAGTAACCTTGTTACATCACTTGCATAACATAACCGTTACATTTGCATAATGTTGCTAGTGTGTTACACAATGCAACCGCAACGTAACAGCAATGTAACCGAAAGTTACAAGCATGTTGCGTAATGTTACTGATGTGAAACAAGTAACGTCAAAGTTACGAAACCGCAACTTCGAAAGGTAACTTCACGTGAGGTTCTTTTATAGACTGAAAGTCCACAAAAGAGCTTCACGGTTTGCAAAATCGCTACCCTTAGAAGGTAAAAAAATAGCTGCTGCAATTAAAATAGAACAAGCTATTGGCGAATAATACCAATCAGTTAGGGCACCTCCGAAGGGTATCTCCCAATGTTTATTTTGAGCAGCAAAGTCGCTCAGTCTTATACACGCTAAGGTCACGAATCGCTTGCGAGAAACTTTTGAGGCGTTAGCCACCTAGCGAACATACCATTCTGTATGAATATGTAACGTTCTTGCAACGTTGCCACGTTACATAACTGTAACATAACCGGACTATCGCCACAGTTACATTACAATCGTTACATACATTTTGCATTACAGTTACACACTTTCGTTATATAACTGTAACGTAACTACGGCATATAACGGTTACATAACGTGCATGTTTACGATGTTACATAACCACTGTAATATGTTTACGTAAATGTTAAATTCCCTTGCAATGTTCTTGTAATGTTGCCACGTTACATAACTGTAACATGACCGGACTATCGCCACAGTTACATTACAATCGTTACATACATTTTGCATTACAGTTACACACTTTCGTTATATAACTGTAACGTAACTACGGCATTATAACGGTTACATAACGTGCATGTTTACGATGTTACATAACCACTGTAATATGCATGTTACGTAAATGTTACATTCCCTTGCAACGTTCTTGTAATGTTGCCACGTTACATAACTGTAACATGACCGGACTATCGCCACAGTTACATTACAATCGTTACATACATTTTGCATTACAGTTACACACTTTCGTTATATAACTGTAACGCAACTACGGCATATAACGGTTACATAACGTGCATGTTTACGATGTTACATAACCACTGTAATAAGCATGTTACGTAAATGTTACATTCCCTTGCAACGTTCTTGTAATGTTGCCACGTTACATAACTGTAACATGACCGGACTATCGCCACAGTTACATTACAATCGTTACATACATTTTGCATTACAGTTACACACTTTCGTTATATAACTGTAACGTAACTACGGCATATAACGGTTACATAACGTGCATGTTACGATGTTACATAACCACTGTAATATGCATGTTACGTAAATGCTACATTCCCTTGCAACGTTCTTGTAATGTTGCCACGTTACATAACTGTAACATTGCCTTCCTGTCACAAAAGTGACGTCCGAATTGTTACTTGTACGTTGCGTTGCGGTTTTATAGCTTTTGTTATGCAACTGCAACGAAAATATGTCACATAACTGTAACATTACCTGCGTATAACAAATGAAACATCACATGTTACGTTATGCTACGTTATATAGCCGCAACATAACGCAAGCGTTACATTGTTACAATCACATGTAGCTTCCAGGTTACGTTGCTGTTCAATTATGTGTTTCCTGGGTTGCTTCCTCATTTATCAAGAGACGCGGTAGCGTCTCCATGCCAAGCATTAAAAGAAAATTTGTAATGCCTTACGAGACTCCTCACGACCGAGACGCTAGCGCTACTCTTATTTGGACGTTCGCCCTTTTTCGTCTGCTACGAAATTCTAATTTTCATCTTTCGCAACGCCGCCTCTATGAGGAAGTTTCTTTATTTTATTTTTAGCTTCCTCATAGAGGAAGCTTTGCGTAAAATGAAAATTATTGAAGAAGCAATGTGCGAAGTTCTACTTTGCATCCTTACTTTAATTACAAGTAAAAGGAGTACGAAAAAAAGAATTTTCATAAATTAAAAATTCTATAAAATCTAAACCGCTTTATGCATTTCGCTTAAATTCAATACCGATCGTCATTTTTCATCGCTTTATTCGTCAAAAACTGTTTAATCTCATTATCTAAAAAATTGTGGCAGCTAGAAAACATACAGAGATTTTTTGAAAAATTCAATGTCTTAGAAAATCTGAACCACTTTACCAATCTTCACCAAATTCGATATCTACTACAACTGGATGTTAATTTTACCTTGCAAAAGATTTAAGCAGGTTTGGTCGAAGTTAACGTTATTAAAAATCAAATTTCAAATATAAGTATGAAGAATAAAGAAATGCTAATGTAGTGGATACTTTCTATTTTTTTTATTACATATTTTCCTTGCCTACTTTCGGTACCTCTTGACTTCCTTTCTCTTCTAGTCGTTCGCTCTAATCATAATTAATTTAACCATTAAATAAATAAAAATAACTATATTGTTGCATGGGCTAAAAATCAACAGTTATGGCTCAATAGTTGCCTACCGCGATTTCTCTCATTGTAGGATAAATCACGGTTATTAAAAATCAAATTTCAAATATAAGTATGAAGAATAAAGAAATGCTAATGTAGTGGATACTTTCTATTTTTTTTTTATCACTTATCTTTTCTTTGCCTACTTTCCGTACCCCTTGACTTCCCTTCTCTTCTAGTCGTTCTCCATTCTTCGCGAAGAAGAGGAAAGTATTTTCATGGGAGCGACAAGGTACCTTATCGATTGGCATCCGGTCTCACTTCTCGTGCTCCTCTCATCCCTCCTGATTTCCCGCACTCATGGAAAATATTCTGCTCCTGGTCCGCAGAAGGCTGGAGGTTCAAGCGGGCTGCTCGGTAAAAGTATATTTTCACGAGATAGGATAGGTAACGGCCACGATAACGCACAGCAACTACCTCACTTGCGATAAGAGACGATGTCCCGCCTTCTGCAAATGAAGAACGAGTACCTTACCTAGCCCATCTAGTGGCAAGCGCAGTATTCTCTCCCTCGTTCAACACTTGTACCCTCTCGGGTGTCCTAATAAAAAATCTCACATCGCAAAGTCTGCCCACTTCTGTACATAAGAAGCCTCATAAAATACACCCAACAGAGTAATCACAAGCTCCATTATAAATAGTTTATCGGATGCTATTTACAGTTGAAGTCTTTAATCATTATTATCAATGATCATCGAGGTGAAAAAAAAAAAAAAATTCTCACCTTAGAAAGAAAATTATACAGGAAAACGAGAGACAATCTGACCAGTAATTATAATCAATAAACAAAGTAGAGCATTCCACATTGCTTCGTCAATAATTTTCCTTCCTCTAATGAAAACTTCGAGACAATCACTGTTACATTCCCGTGCAATGTTTTTGCAATATTGCCACGTTACATAACGGTAACATTGCCTTCCTGTCACAAAAGTGACGTCCCAATTGTTACTTGCACGTTGCGTTGCGGTTTCATAGCTTTTGTTATGCAACTGCAACGAGAATATGTCACATAACAGTAACATTACCTGCATATAACAAATCAAACATCAAATGTTACTCCTACGTTACATAGTCGCAACATAACGCAAGCGTTACATTGTTACAATCACATGTAACTCCCAGGTTACATAATTTTTTTAAAGCACTCTTTCCCCAGATATTTCATACTGACACCGTCACCATCAGCTTCTCTCGATGCATCACAGTCTTTTACTGTCTGAACGCCATCGCGATGATAGTGCACTCAATAATACACCTACACCGTTCTATGGATTCGAAATTTTAGACACATTCTCGTTTTTCTGTTTTGGCCTCTTTGCAACCGATCAAAACAGTCGTAAGATCGTTGCCATTGTGCAATGCACAAATGCAGTGATTCGACAACTCTGATTCTTCTGAAATTTTGTTCACCAACGTCTTAAGGTAGTTCTGTCGTGAAAGCAATCCAAACTCATATGCATGAATTTTTGACATGTTGTAATTTAGCTATTCAATTTTACTTGCACAAAATCTTGAAGGCTATTACCGAGTATTTGAATAAACAATTAAAACTTGAAAATCGATCTTTTTACATGGCGCTTACGGGAGGGCTGAAAAAATTGATCTTTAAATCGAAAATTAACATAGTTAGATCAAAGATAGAGAAAAAATAAAAAGTACTACGGATTCGCAAATAATTCAGGTATTGACGCATCATGAAAAAAGGTGTAGTCTCCGGAATAATGTTTATTTGAACCAAGGTCAAAGTGCACGATACCGTGCCAAATGACGTTTCCTAACCTAATTATCGTGAAAATGAAGTCAAATCCGCACTAAACATATCAACTATTTACAAATAATTGTTTTAATTTGATTACGACAATTTCGAAGGATTCTCGATTATTTTTAATATTATTATTGAGGCAGTCAAAGTGATGCGTATGATTATTTTTTAATGTCATATAGACTCTGAGACTCATGACTCCGGCGTACCGACAGAACTACCTTAAAACATTGCTGTACAATTATGTGTTTACTGGGAATTCTCGCAAACAACGAAACAATCAACTTCATCATGTTAGCGATATTTAAATTGAAAAAAAAATTTGCAGAATCATATGATCTTAATGGCCGAGTGATCTTAAGCGCAGCGCAACACCATCCGGAGGGTTTCGGGTTCGATTCTCGTCAATATAAAAAAATTAAATATGTTTTTTTCAGCGATTAATATGTACCATCATGAAGAGGAAGTCGTAGTATGTCATAAACAGTGACAATATAAGAAGTATTATCCTGTTAAATTGGTGTTTTAAGCTGTTAAATTCGGATAAACAAATCCACATATTTCACGCATGATAATTAGAAATATTGATTTTCATCATTAATCAAACCGAGAAGTTCCAAAAATATATCTGTTTCCAACGTCTCGTTAGCTCGGGACGTAACATGCAGATTACTTCCCCCAAACAACGTTCCTGCACTGAAGGAAATTGAGATGGTCCTAGTAACTATTCAGTGATAATTATATTTTATTGGTGCAGGTGACTATTTTCGTAGTTACATTAACAGTAACGTAGTTACAGTAAATAGAGTTAATGTAACTACGAAAATAGTCACCTGGACTAATAAAATATAATTATCACTGAATAGTTACCAAGACCATCTCAATTTCTCTCAGTGTAAACTCAAGATCTCCACTAAAACTATTTTCGAAATTATGTCTCGCCTAGCAGATTAAGATCATAAATGTTATGTAATTTAATTATAGCTAAGTCTAAATATATAAAATCGCTCGCACACTGTTAAAATATGAGTTGAAGGACCTAAGTCCTGATGGCCCATTTATTTATTTATAGACGGACCTAAACATTGTACATTTGAGGTTAATACAGCGCATTTACTACTATAATCGATCGAGTTCAGAAATTTTAAGAATAGTACGGTACATATGTTATACACTCTTCATACACATACAATTTTATTGCTAGTAAGAATCGTTCTTTTCTAATTCTCATTCTGACCATCTGTCTATGCTACCAGAGAAAAATATATAGTAATTATATAGTAATATAAATATATAGTAATATAGTAATTAAAACAAAAATATAGGGGTCATTCCACGGGATTTCGCACAAAAAAAAAACCCGACCGACTCCAATTTTCGTCTAATTTTTTTATATTGTTGACTATGTCAAACGGAGCATCTGTGAATTTTTTGAGGATTTTATTCTTATATTTCGACGAGCCATAAAATAAAAGGTGAAAAAAATGAAAAAAAATCTGACGTCAAGTGGAATAATGATATCGACAAAAATAACTAGGTCAAAATTTTCGTAAGTCAACACAGTTTACGGTAAAAATAATCAAAATAAAAAATAAACATAACTTCTATTTTATTTATGTCTTTTACCAAGAAAAGGTACCATTTCGCTAATTTGGCCCCCTCCGATTTCAATACAAAAAATCACGAATATACTACATGGAGTCCCAAATATTTTAAGCACAAGCCCAAGATGGAGAACGCATTTTACCCATTTTTAAAAAAATATTTCGGGTAATTGATTTTTTAAATTTTCTTCCAATCTTCTGCGTATTTTTTTATGTAATTGGTAATATTAAAAGGAGCTTATGTGATTTTTTTCATAATTTTATATGTAGATGTATTCGATTCATTAAATGTAATCGAATTACAAATTTTTTAAATTGTATTTTCGTTGCGTCTTTTACAAAAAAAGGTACCATTTCACTTATATGGACCTCTTCGATTAAGTTAAAAAAATAACAAAATTACTATACGCCTCAGGCGTATCTCGCGACGCTAGCGCTCGAGCGGCCACTGCGTGCGTAACGAGACGATCAGCTGATCGCACGCCCCAGACGTACCCCAGGCGAATCTCGCGACGCCAGCGCTCGAGCGGCCACTGAGTGAGTAAGAAAGCGATCAGCCGATCGCTTTCTTTTTTTAAAATTTTAAAAATTTGTAATTCGATTACATTTAATGAATCGAATACATCTACATATAAAATTATTTAAAAAATCACATAAGCTCCTTTTAATATTACCAATTACATAAAAAAATACGCAGAAGATTGGAAGAGAATTAAAAAAGTCAATTACCCGAAATATTTTTTTAAAAATGGGTAAAATGCGTTCTCCATCTTGGGTTTGTGCTTAAAATGTTTGGGACTCCATGTAGTATATTCGTGATTTTTTGTATTGAAATGGGAGGGGGGCCAAATTAGCGAAATGGTACCTTTTCTTGGTAGAAGACATAAATAAAATAGAAGTTATGTTTATTTTTTATTTTGATTATTTTTACCGTAAACTGTGTTGAATTATGAAAATTTTGATCTAGTTATTTTTGTCGATATCATTATTCTACTTGACGTCAGATTTTTTTTTCATTTTTTCACCTTTTATTTTATGGCTCGTCGAAATATAAGAATAAAATTCTCAAAAAATTCACAGATGCTCCGTTTGACATAGTCAACAATATAAAAAAATTAGGCGTAAATTGGAGTCGGTCGGGTTTTTTTTTGTGCGAAATCCCGTGGATTGACCCATAGTTAGTCCGACGATAATCTAACTATAAACTATAATTCCCAGGAGAAACGTCTCTATTTTATGGTTATAGCAAAAAATAAGAAAATAATTGGATCAACCAAAAATATAATTCCCCGAAGGAACGTTTCTATTTTATGGTTATAGCAAAAAATAATTATCGCAGCAATCATCAAAATGATAATAGTTTCCTTTATGCTGTTTCGTTGCATATACGATTTCAACATTTGTTTCCAATAACTTTGCAAATATCGTTTATTGAACTATATTATCATCGCTTGAACCATAAAACATTGCAAGTCTTCCTATATTCGTTTTGGGTGGGAGTCAAAATAGCGAATGACCAAAATAGTGAATGGCTAAAATAGCGAATTTCAAAATATGGAACGTCTAAATATAGAATGGCCATCATTATGAAATTGGCAATTTTAGCCATTCGCTATTTTGATCATTCGCTATTTTGACCTCCAGTCTTATTAAAATGCAATCAAAATGGTGAATGGTCAAAATAGCGAATGGCTAAAATAGCCAATTTCATAATGATGGCGATTCTATATTTAGACGTTCCTTATTTTGAAATTCGCTATTTTAGCCATTTGCTATTTTGGTCATTCGCCATTTTTACCCCCGCCCTTTTAGCCATTCACTATTTTGGGTAGGGGTAAAAATAGGGGTAAAGAATGACCAAAATAGCGAACGGTTAAAATAGCGAATTTCAAAATAAGGAACGTCTGAATCGAGAATGGCCAACATTATGAAATTCACTATTTTAGCCATTCGCTATTTTGACCTCCATCTTATTAAAATGCAATAAAAATGGCGAATGGCTAAAACAGCGAATTTCATAATGATGACCATTCTATATTTAGAAGTTCCTTATTTTGTAATTCGTTATTTTAGCCATTCTCTATTTTGTTCTATCACTTTTTCTACCCCCACCCGCTATTTTGATTGCATTTTAATAAGATGGGGGTCAAAATAGCGAATGGCTGAAATAGCGAATGTCATAATGATGGCCATTTTAGATTCATACGTCCCTTATTTTGAAATTAGCTATTTTAGCCATTCGCCATATTGGTCTTTCGCTATTTTGACACCCACCCTTCGTTTTATGATGTGAAATCGTTAAATTAACGATATGCTATTCTCTCAGTATAGTAGGACCAGATATTTTTTAAGAAATTCATGAAAAAATATATATTGGTCAATTATGATTTTCAATCGGGACGAGAGATCTTTTTTTTTTGCCTGCCCAGAACATGCTTGGATCTCTATTGTAGATTTTATCTTTGCACTGATGCTGCAGACAAAGAAGGAGAGTGGAGTGCATGTGGTGTTGAAACTTTGTACTCATCCCCCACCATTAAAACTATAGTGGGGAGGGAAGACTGTAAAAGCTTGCATTGGTCAATCGGTTCAACGTTCGAGTGGAACCGGCCGATAGATGCAGAGAAAAATGCATGAGTGGTGGGAATCACCGTGCTGACTACTATGATACTATTCGGTCGCGCGAATAAACGGGATTTTACCCGATCAAAAAGCAACTCGAGTAACTATCAAGGCCATTGAGGCCAGAGTAATCGGGCCAGGTATGTTTTTCGAGGCAATTATCCCCAGCCGAGCTAAATAAAGGGTAATTCGTGATTGCGTTTCGTTGAGTCACTTCCCATGCTCTCTGTCGTTGATGCTACCGATTTTCTCGTTTCCCTCTCCCCCTCTCTCCCTCTCTCTCTCTTTCCCTCTCTGCAGCTGCGGTTTCACCCCTTTCTCGATGCTTTATGCAAAACCCATTACGCGTTCGTAATCGCCGCAACCAAATTGGTTTGGAAAACATTCCCCCAATTGGTGGGATAGTATTGAAAAAAATGTTATCACTCGTTCTTTCTCTTTCCCTCTCTCCGTTTTCCATTTCCTATGTCATTCTGTTGTGCTTTCACTCAAATTGCTTCGATTTAACAGCAAAACGTGCATGTTACTTCTGATCAATCTTCCGATTCGTAAACGAGTTTCGTGAATAGAAATAAGAGTGTTGGAATATTATACTAAAAAAATGATTTTTTATTTTAAAGCGATGTCATAAAATATTATTGAGGCGTTTTAGAGAAATATCTATTGGCGTGTGCCATAGTGATAATAATCATAACCTTTATTTTATTTATTTTATTTATTTTATTTATTTTATTTATTTTATTTATTTTATTTATTTTATTTATTTTATTTATTTTATTTATTTTATTTATTTTATTTATTTTATTTATTTTATTTATTTTATTTATTTTATTTATTTTATTTATTTTATTTATTTTATTTATTTTATTTATTTTATTTATTTTATTTATTTTATTTATTTTATTTATTTTATTTATTTTATTTATTTTATTTATTTTATTTATTTTATTTATTTTATTTATTTTATTTATTTTATTTATTTTATTTATTTTATTTATTTTATTTATTTTATTTATTTTATTTATTTTATTTATTTTATTTATTTTATTTATTTTATTTATTTTATTTATTTTATTTATTTTATTTATTTTATTTATTTTATTTATTTTATTTATTTTATTTATTTCATTTATTTTATTTATTTTATTTATTTCATTTATTTTATTTATTTTATTTATTTCATTTATTTAATTATTTTATTTATTTTATTTATTTTATTTATTTTATTTATTTTATTTATTTTATTTATTTTATTTATTTTATTTATTTTATTTATTTTATTTATTTTATTTATTTTATTTATTTTATTTATTTTATTTATTTTATTTATTTTATTTATTTTATTTATTTTATTTATTTCATTTATTTTATTTATTTTATTTATTTTATTTATTTTATTTATTTTATTTATTTTATTTATTTTATTTATTTTATTTATTTTATTTATTTTATTTATTTTATTTATTTTATTTATTTTATTTATTTTATTTATTTTATTTATTTTATTTATTTTATTTATTTTATTTATTTTATTTATTTTATTTATTTTATTTATTTTATTTATTTTATTTATTTTATTTATTTTATTTATTTTATTTATTTTATTTATTTTATTTATTTTATTTATCTTATTTATCTTATTTATCTTATTTATCTTATTTATTTTATTTATTTTATTTATTTTATTTATTTTAATTTAGCCAGTTATGATAAGTAGTAGTTAGTACAACCACTTATTTATCGGTACGTCATAAATAAGTTGTGATAACCAAAATTTATTAATTTATTCCAATTATTCCTGCCAGCTGTATGTCAGCTCATCCAATTAAATATGGTATTTTCAATTGAATATTTCCTCGATAAATTGCATATTGAGCCTACTAAATGAATGTCATCATAACCAATTACATATTGGCCAGGTCAATTAGAATTAAATATCTCCAATGATATTCTAGCTAATTAGTTATGGAAGTAAACAAAAAAATCGGTTCTCGCCTACTGTCGTGTAAATTAACCTACCATCGATTTATCAAATATATTTTGGTAATGTACACCATTTGCTGATCAAATACATCCTGTGTACCATCATCATGGAATATTTTAACACCTTTATCGAGAAATCGAATTTCGGCGGGAAGAGTCCACGCACTACCCTTCATATTTAGCAGTGGAAGTACCCTTTATTCATGAGTGGCACTTGATCGATACACAGCCTCCCTCTTTTACAGTGTACGCCATGCGCTTGCCACGTCTCTTTGCCGCTAGACAGCGGTGCGAAATTTATCGATCAAATCTAGCGTACCCGAGAGCACCTCGCTTAGCGAACTACGTAATTTTTTTAAAGCACTCTTTCCCCAGATATTTCATACTGACACCGTCACCATCAGCTTCTCTCGATGCATCACCGTCTTTTACTGTCTGAACGCCATCGCGATGATAGTGCACTCAATAATACACCTACACCGTTCTATGGATTCGAAATTTTAGACACATTCTCGATTTTCTGTTTTGGCCTCTTTGCAACCGATCAAAACAGTCGTAAGATCGTTGCCATTGTGCAATGCACAAATGCAGTGATTCGACAACTCTGATTCTTCTGAAATTTTGTTCACCAACGTCTTAAGGTAGTTCTGTCGTGAAAGCAATCCAAACTCATATGCATGAATTTTTGACATGTTGTAATTTAGCTATTCAATTTTACTTGCACAAAATCTTGAAGGCTATTACCGAGTATTTGAATAAACAATTAAAACTTGAAAATCGATCTTTTTACATGGCGCTTACGGCGTGGTCGCTCTAACTTTCGTAAAAGTTCGCCGATTTGGCTAAATAGTTCTTCATAACTGAAGATACGTTCAATGTTGTATGGTATTGAATTTCGACGAAATCGGTAAAGCGGTTCGGATTTTATAGAATTTTGAATTTTTCGAAAAAAATAGATTTTGATCTAAATTACGTCGAATTTCAACAAATGAACAGAAATTTTGTACAGACGAAAAATAACATTCAGAAATGCCATATACCAAATTTGGTGATGATCGGTAAAGTCGTTCGGATTTTACACCATTTTTCATTTTAAAAAAAATGTAGATTTTCGCTATAACTTCCGGAAAAGTTGAGAAAGTACGACAAAAATTTTTATCTAATCAAAATTAGATGTAACGGTGTTTGCAGAGGTGATTTATAGCTGTATAAAACACCTCTGCAAAAGAGACACAAGGTATAAAAAAAAAAGATGCAAAGTAGAACCTTGCACATTGCTTCCTCATTATTTTTCGCTTTTTATAAAGCTTCCTCTATGAGGAAGCCAAAATTGAATAACATACTGCTTCCTCACAGAGGGAGCTTTGTAAAAAGCGAAAAATAATGAGGAAGCAATGTGCAAGGTTCTACTTTTTTAATATTGTTTTAATACTTATCTTTTTGCGCGGGTTAGTAAAAGTTGGATACCCGCCTAATTCATTCTGTGTAAATTACTATAGCATTCCGCATTCGAGTTACACAAACGTCAAAGGTTTGTGAGATATGCCCATATGTTCCACGTTGGTTTAAAATAAAGCGATTTACTTAAGCCCAGTTAGTATAAGTAAAAGAGATGGCGTTAGCTTTATATTCATCGGTGCAAAAAGAATGAACCGGGAATATGTTTCGTCTCATCTTAAGTGTCCCGACCAAGTGTCGAGAGCAGAACGGTTCCCGCAAGTACATTCGTCCGCAAACTTTACTGCGCATAGGCAAGTGGTTGAAGGATACGTGCGCGAGGACTCAAACTCTCGTAAGGTGGAAGCGATGCGTAACTCAAGAGCAAAGCACCCGACGCAGTTCCTGTCTCGTGTTGCAGTACAACCACTAAGAGAACTCGAAAGTAAAACACTTGCGCGCATGTACCTAAGCAGTTACGGATCGGGAAAGCGAGGCGGTGTACATTGCGTGCCTTGTAAGAGAGCATTCTGGAGTACACTAAGGGTATATGTTATCGCATGGGAAAGCATGCGCCGTTGGCCATCAAATTTGCGGCTTTATCGTTACAATACCTTTTGTTGTTTTTTTTTTTCAACATAATTAATCGGCTGATTGAAAAAAAAAGTTGCAAAGTAGAATTTTCCACATTGCTTCCTCCTTAATTTTCCGTTTTTTCAAAGCCTATGTGTAAGCTTATTTATTAAGGGATCTTTCCAGTGTGACGGCCCGAAAAAGCCTATTTTCACGATATTTTTTTCGGTTACTATACACCGAGAGAAAAAGTTTCATTGATTCACGGAAATCTTTGCCAATGAAATGAAATACTTGAATTTCAATACTATCTTTTCCTTGAATGATCTCCAACTCAATGAAAAGTGGTGACATTGTTTCGTAGAAACATTTCTTTAAACCAATGAACCTTTTTCATTTTTACCAGCTCAAAATTTCGAAACGTATTTTTTCCTGAAGTACGCGGCAGATAAAGCTCAAATTTTGTGAGTATGTAAGGAAGTACGGCAGAAATAGGCTAGGCTTCTGGCTCCTCGAAACTCGAAGCCGTTCATTCGGGAGAACCGGAAAACAAAAAAGTGAGGTTAGGTGCGAGAGAGAGATCAATGAAAACGTTTCTTTGAACCAATAAAAACGTCTCTTTAAAACAATAAAACTGTTTCTTTATTATATGCTCACTAAGTAAATATTTATTTACAGGCAATGAAATGTTCTCTTCGAAATTCAAATGCACTATATCATTGAAATCAATGAGGAAAAAATCAATCCCCCCATTTCTTTGGTGTCAATGAAATCTTTTCTCTCGGTGTACGCCGATCAATCTAAAATTTTTATGACATATTGAGGTAATCATGAATGACAGAAAATGATTTTTTATAAGACGATTTTTATTGTTTAAATATTTTTCATTAATTGTTGAAAATAATGTTGATAAAAAGATAGCCTCACGGTGAACATCCTATGGGTCGCAAATTTGATCCGAAAAAAAAATCCTAAGGATTATTAATTAGTATGCTACTGGCTATCGCGCTATTAAGGCTTTTTTTAAAATCAAAATTGACAAAATGGCGGCGGTTTGAACAAAAAGTACCGAATTCAGCCGTTTTTTTTAGTTTTTCTTTAAAAAAAAAGATGCAAAGTAGAACCTTGCACATTGCTTCCTTATTATTTTTCGCTTTTTACAAAGCTCCCTCTGTGAGGAAGCAGTATGTTATTCAATTTTGGCTTCCTCATAGAGGAAGCTTTGTAAAAAGCGAAAAATAATGAGGAAGCAATGTGCAAGGTTCTACTTTGCATCTTTTTTTTTTTATACCTTGTGTCCCTTTTGCAGAGGTGTTTTATACAGCTATAAATCACCTCTGCAAACACCGTTACATCTAATTTTGATTAGATACAAATTTTTGTCGTACTTTCTTAACTTTTCCGGAAGTTATAGCGAAAATCTACATTTTTTTAAAATGAAAAATGGTGTAAAATCCGAACGACTTTACCGATCATCACCAAATTTGGTACATGGCATTTCTGAATGTTATTTTTCGTCTGTACAAAATTTCTGTTCATTTGTTGAAATTCGACGTAATTTAGATCAAAATCTATTTTTTTCGAAAAATTCAAAATTCTATAAAATCCGAACCGCTTTACCGATTTCGTCGAAATTCAATACCATACAACATTGAATGTATCTTCAGTTATGAAGAACTATTTAGCCAAATCGGCGAACTTTTACGAAAGTTAGAGCGACCACGCCCTTTTGTCAACAAATTAAAATCAACATAAAATCTTAATGACTTCACATATTTTGGCAAAAATCACAACATTCAAAGAGGGGCAGCTACTCTACTTGCGTGCCAAATTTGAGCCGGATCGCTCGAACGGTTACCGAGTGAGAGGAGATTGAATTTTCGAAGCCCAGCACACACACACACACACACACACACACATACATACATACGGACATTTTTTCTAAACCACTTTTCTCGACGTTTTAGGTGATTCTAAGCATACTGACATGAAAATCTCGAAAAAAAAAAATTTAATGAAAACAAAGCTTCCTCTATGAGGAAGCAAAAATGGGAAGATTTAAAAAAAAAGCTTCCATAGACGCGATAGAGAGTAGCGTGAAGAATGTTCTCCTAAAATTATATAACGATCGCTTGGAAACTGTTCTCTGGAGAATGTTCACCGTTTTGAAAAATGTCGTTTCGAGAAAAACGCGTTTAAAGTTTCGAGTGTAAAAATTTCATATAACTTTTTTGCTTTTTAAATTTAAGAGGATGTTTTTGACCGTATATACTAATGGATAAGACAAAAAAATCGATGTTTTTTATTCACACTGGAAAAATCCCCTAATTTTAGCTTCCTCATTGTGAAAAATGAAAATGAATGAAAAAACAATGTGCAAGGTTCTACTTTGCAAACGGCGTATCTCACAAACCTTTGACTTTCATGTAACTCGACTGCGGAATACGATAGTAATTTACACAGAATTAATTACGCGAGTATCAAACTTTTACTAAGATGTACGAAACATAATCTATCTGAAAAAAAATTATTTAATTTTCTAACGCACCAATAGACTGTTTTATCCTGGTTTAAATGCGGAATTTATCAACGTTTTTGCGTGTAACTCTGATGTTCGCGTCACTTCGTACGGGTGTAGCATTGATATGCACCTTCAGAAAAATAAGAAAAAAATCATGAACTTCTGGTAAGATGCAATGAACATAATGTACCTAATTGTAATCGCCAAACATGTCAGAAAATTAAGCGGTTATCCTGTGAATGACTGTCACTCGGTTTCGATGGTGAACCTGACATTCACTGTTATATGGTTCAGAAATATGAGCACAAGCTAATTGAGCCAAATGGATTGGATGCACATGAAGGTGGGATCATCACGGATTGAATGAAGTGAAATTTATGTCGACGAGTCAATTATTTTGCTCGTAACGTTCTGCGACATGGACTCATATTGCTGCGTGGAGAATAAATGTCAGGTTTTTCGCATCGTTATCCGGCCAAACTAGTCATGTAAGATAATTAAATTCCATCTGAGTACGTTACTCTTATCAAGAATTAGATATGCGCAGATGTGCCCGACCTCTCGACGAGAGACAATTTTTTTCTGGGTCATAATGTATTCAATTGTCAGGTTTATACATTTGCATGATAAATTAGGAAATATTATTATTCCTAAAGTATCTAAATTATATTTTGAATTATCTGCATACGAATTGAGTAAAATTGGATTAGAAAAATAACCTATTTGAGGGATAAGCTATGCCTTCCAATGGATCGTTAAAAAAAAAAACTTATATTTAGAATAAGTTAAATACTTGTAAAACACAATAACAGATAGTTCGTACAATGAAATAGCAACAAATAAATTATTTTTAGTTAAAATGATAATATGATTTTTTATGCGAGCACCCTGTATATTATGCCTTGTCTATAAACAAATATTACTTTCTAAACATCTTAAGATGAGTGCAAAAAATTGGCGATCCTGTGTTCCTATAACTAGATTTTAATTCTTTAAGGCCATGAAAGTCGAAGGTTCTTGAAAAACTGAAAATCACGTAAAATCCAAACCGCTTTACCGATCGCGACCAAATTTGGTAAGTAGCAGCGCTAAATATTATTTTACATTTGTAGAAAATTTCAGTTGATTTGGTGAGATTTGACGTGAGTTAGAGTAAAACGAATATTTTTTAAAAAATTCAAAATCCCATAAAAGCCGAAATTTTTTACAAATTCATTCCCAATACAATACCAATCCTCCTTTAACATAGATTTATTAATTAAAAATTATTTAGCTCAATAGCTAAAAATATGCGGCTGCTAGAGAGTGTACAAACATTTTTCGAAAATTACGACAAATAAAAGTTGAATATATTTTCGAATTTTTTTTTAAATTACCACAAACAAAGACGTCGATCAGCTTCATATGTTTGCTAAATTTCAGCCCGATTATTAAAGCAGTTTTTGAGATATGTAAGTTTGAATTTTCAGTGACAGCCACACACGCACATCCATCCACACATTTTTTTAAACCAAACTATTTCGAGTGAACTGCAATAAAAAGAAACTCGAAAAAAAATGTTCGCACAAAAACAAAGCTTCCTCTATGGGGAAGCAAAGAATGTAAAAATCAAAATAAAAACTGCAATTCCACAGCAAATATTATTCCGTTTTTCAATCAAATATATCATTTCGAAGTACCGTAAAAGTATAAGTTACCGTCAGAAAAAACTCATACCGTCGGCCATTAAATTTGGAGCTTTATTATAAAACTGTTTTTTTTTTTTAGAAAAAACATACATATAAAAAATATACATGTTATATATAATACTATATAATACGGCATAGCACAGCATAACTTGGAGATCCCATCTCACCACGAATATAATATATATTTTTGACGCATTTTGTCCATTGCGTAAATACGACGTAAAACGCTAATTACTAATTGCAATTTGACAGCAATTTTTATTTCTATTTTATGAAAAAAAAAAATAAAAAAAAAAAAATCTAATTTTTATCTTCCTAGGCGATGTAATGATAGCAGGAGAAACGTTGAACACGAAACAATTTTGCAGGTGCGAAATTGCAGTAGGAGTAGTGAAGAGTGATTGTTATTCCGCGTAATTATTCGTTGGCAGAGATGCGAGGGGTAGGGGGAGGGAATGCGAGACTCTGACTGATGATCTCGCATCTCTGTAGGGCGTGTTGCAGAAGGGAGTATCGAGTCAGACTAAGGTATACACCGGCTGCGAGTCGAGGAACCAACAGCGGTACCAAGAGCGCAGCGTAGTAGTATAACAGAGTTAACGACCGGGCGAGGGTTGTTAGATTCTTGGGAACAATACGAAATAAATGGTTTCGGTACCAGTGCACTTGACGACAGGAGCGCGTTGTGCTGATGCGCGACTACCATGACTACTGCTACCACTACTACCATCACTGGGCGCATGCTCGTGCCAATCGTGCCGTCGTTAAGAGGACTATACCCACATCGGCTGAGGAGAGAACGGCCGAAGCATCAACGTGTACACTTGGCTGCGTTCAACACTTAATGTTTTCCTCAAGCAGGCTGCTTCTCTCCCCAGTACCGTTATTACGATATACACAACGCAGCCCGAACCATTCCCGGATGGTTCTGCTCGTCCTATCTAAGGCTCCACTCTCGACGATGTACTATCCCGACAAAGTGCAAACATACCTCGAGCTTATGTCTACTGAAAAAGAAGAGTGTGGAGTTTAGATACAGAAGTATCTAGGAAAGCCTTATTCCACCAGGATTTTCACCAAATTCAGTATTGTCAACAATTGGTACACGAGAAAGAAAAAAGTTGTTGTAAATACTGATTTATGGGTCCCGACGACCAATCGGAATAAGGTAAACGCCCCGGTACCCAACCATGTACCAGTCTCCAACCACTGACACAAATATTGACTAAAATTAAGAAATTATGAATATGAAATAAATAAATAACTAGTGCTACCATTTTTGCGATTCTTTATGTCTGCATAGGCCAATAATAAAAACCTTGCAAATTGCTTCCTCAGTATTTTACACTTTTAGCAAAGCTACCTCTATGAGGAAGAATGTTGATCAATTTTGGCTTCCTCATAGAGGAAGCTTTGCTAAAAGTGTAAAATACTGAGGAAGCAATTTGCAAGGTTCGACTTTGCAGGCTTGTTTTTTATACCTTGTGTCTCTTTTGCAGAGGTGTTTTATACAGCTATAAATCACCTCTGCAAACACCGTTACATCTAATTTTGATTAGATACAAATTTTTGTCGTACTTTTTCAACTTTTCCGGAGGTTATAGCGAAAATCTACATTTTTTTTTAAATGAAAAATGGTGTAAAATCCGAACGACTTTACCGATCATCACCAAATTTGGTACATGGCATTTCTGAATGTTATTTTTCGTCTGTACAAAATTTCTGTTCACTTGTTGAAATTCGACGTAATTTAGATCAAAATCTATTTTTTTCGAAAAATTCAAAATTCTATAAAATCCGAACCGCTTTACCGATTTCGTCGAAATTCAATACCATACAACATTGAACGTATCTTCAGTTATGAAGAACTATTTAGCCAAATCGGCGAACTTTTACGAAAGTTAGAGCGACCACGCCCTTTTTTCAACAAATTAAAATCAACATAAAATCTTAATGACTTCACATATTTTGGCAAAAATCACAACATTCAAAGAGGGGCAGCTACTCTACTTGCGTGCCAAATTTGAGCCGGATCGCTCGAACGGTTACCGAGTGAGAGGAGATTGAATTTTCGAAGCCCAGCACACACACACACACATACATACATACGGACATTTTTTCTAAACCACTTTTCTCGACGTTTTAGGTGATTCTAAGCATACTGACATGAAAATCTCGAAAAAAAAAAATTTCATGAAAACAAAGCTTCCTCTATGAGGAAGCAAAATAGTCATTAATATTTTTGTTGGCGTTTTTTTAAAGATATTGTGCACTGTAGACGCCGCTCAGAGGATCAGCGCATATCTTTTAGCCAGTTCGTTAAGAATTGGCGTAACGTTGTTAAGCTTATGACGCTGTTATTTTCACGATTTCCACAATAATTCGTGGCTTGTGGTATTCGCGAATAAATAGACTTTATAAATCTTCCATTAAAATTTGCGAAAAACCACTGCTAAGTCGTCAATTTCCATGGTTGGCTATTGGGGCGCATCCGCAGTATGCTGTACCGATATCCAACCGCGGCCTATTCCCGGCCAACACAAACTCTGCGAACATAACCTCTATGGCAAGTTGATGCCGGTTGCACGTCACGGTGAGCCTTTTTATTAGTTATTATTTATCATAAATTATCCCAAACGTTGCGTGTAATTTAAGAAATAAAATGAAGTTTCAACGAATCGCATAGCCTCGTATCGGCGGGTGGTGGCGTATAGGGGCATGCTTGGTCGGGTATTTAGACATTATCTGAAATCGGTGGTCAGGCACTAGTTCATCGACTTTCTCAATTGTTTCCTAACTTTAACAAAAAACTATACCCCTGACATGAATTAATGGATGCTTTTCGAAAAGTAGAAAAGCTAAGCTTTGCATTAGTTATGGTTACAATTATAGAAAGGTCATTTTAGTATAAGAAATATAACTTTGCAGTTTCCTGTTCTCTAAGATGGCCGGCTATTGGAGCGTTTACCTTAGTTAGAATAGTGCCAACTAGGGGAGAGTGGGCAACAGTGAGCCACTTTTTACTTTGATTCGTCTGCACTTTTATTGAAAGCACAATATGACAGGAAAGACGTTCCATCGATTCTATTCAACCTTTGGCCACACACTGAGCTTGCAGTAATAAGTTTTGAGCCATCAAGGATGCATGAAAACTTAGTTTCAAAATATACCTGAAAACAGCTCATTGTGCCCCACCAGTAGGGTACAATGGGCCATGCAAGAGGGAACAATGAGCCAATACCCGAAAAACATAGGGGAGATTAAGCCATCAGGAAAAATGCTCAATTTTTATTTTGTTTTTCTATTATTCAATTATTAGTTGATACGCCGCTTAAACTGTATCTATTATAAAACTGTCAACAGTACACTGTATTCGAACTGTTCACTACGTACACTACCCATTTTTTCATCACTAACTCATCCACTGTCTCTCTTGCAGTTTTCCACTTACTGCTTCGTGCCATATTTATTCTCTCTCAATCTTACCTTGAAAAAATGATCAATAAAATCTATCATACTTGAACTTGTGTGTTATAATTATCTAGGCCAAATCTACAAGGTTGGCTCATTGTTCCCCAGTAGCACTCGACCACATTTATTATAAAAGAATGATGCTTCACTAACTAAAAATAATGTAAAATGGGCGCACATTGATGAATAAAGATGTAAAGAATCATATAAGTCGAGCGGAATTAGCGATTAACAAAGGTTAGGTTAGATATAAAACTTTTCCGAAGGGCGACAAATTTTTTCTCAAGAGGCCAAAATGAACTTTTATTTTTTATGTTACTAGGGATAAGGTAACTTAACATTGACTTGGAAGGGTGACATCCAATTAAACTCACAGTTTCATTTTTAAAAAAGTAGATTTTTTTTTTTTAGGTGATTGGGTCCCCTTCAATAAATAACTTTAGTTAAACGTAGTTTGTTTTACCGACACAATGTCGATATTGCATAAGCAGAATCGATAAGTTCTAGATGATCGTTTATTGTGTTCGGCCAATTAATACAGTCGCACATTCCAAAGTGACTTTTTAGTACTTTTTGTTATCAACAAGTTCAAGCTATTTATATTTGTTTCGTGAAACATCAAAACACGTGTAGCCCCCGGGCAAAAGGGGTTAGCGGGAAAAGGGGGAGACGCAAAAGTGCAAAGAACGTCGGGGTTGACGGCTCGGAAGCCAAGTTTCTCGGAAATTTGCATGAAAAGTTAGAATGGGAAGGTAGTGAGACGACGTTGAAGAGGAAAAAGGACGAGCGGAAAAAGAGGTTCGTTGTACTCGGAGGCTTGGTTGTACAGAACGCGAACCGCGTCCGCTTTCCTCCCCTTTCGTCTTTCGCAACTTCCTCTGGTACCACGACTTCCGCGTCGTCGGAGTGGTAATTAAACCGCAAAAGAAACATCATGATTTCAGCATACACGCGTGTTTGTCAAGTACATCGGGTCTTCAGCAAAGGAGGTCGCTAAATCCCACGTAGGTTAAATTATGGGAACAACAATTTAGGTCAAAACAGCGAAGGAAGTCGCTAAAACCCACGTAGGTTAAATTATAGGAACAACAATTTAGGTCAAAACTCTGTTAGACATTTCAGAAAACATTCGAATGATAACCTACAGATCATAGACTCCATTTGCATGTTTGTCAAGTACATCGGGTGTTCAACGAAGGAGGTCGCTAAATCCCACGTAGGTTAAATTATAGGAACAACAATTTAGGTCAAAACTCTGTTAGACATTTCAGAAAACATTCGAATGATATCCTACAGATCATAGAACCCATTTGCGTGTTCGTCAAGTACATCGGGTGTCAGCGAAGGAAGTCGCTAAAACCCACGTAGGTTAAATTATAGGAACAACAATTTAGGTCAAAACTCTGTTAGACATTTCATAAAACATTCGAATGATATCCTACAGATCATAGACTCCATTTGCGTGTTTGTCAAGTACATCGAGTGTTCAGCGAAGGAGGTCGCTAAATCCCACGAAGGTTAAATTATAGGAACAACAATTGAGGTCAAAACTCTGTTAGACATTTCATAAAAAATTCGAATGATATCCTACAGATCATAGACTCCATTTGCGTGTTTGTCAAGTACATCGGGTGTTCAACGAAGGAGGTCGCTAAATCCCACGTAGGTTAAATCATAGGAACAACAATGTAGGTCAAAACTCTGTTAGACATTTCATAAAACATTCGAATGATATACTACAGATCATAGACTCCATTTGCGTGCTTGTCAAGTAGATCGGGTGTTCAGCGAAGGAGGTCGCTAAATCCCACGTAGGTTAAATTATAGGAACAACAATTTAGGTCAAGTCTCTGTTAAACATTTCATAAAACATTCGAATGATATCCTACAGATTATAGACTCCATTTTCGAGTTTGTCAAGTACATCGGGTGTTCAGCGAAGGAGGTCGCTAAATCCCACGTAGGTTAAATTATGGGAACAACGATTTAGGTCAAAACTCTGTTAGACATTTCATAAAACATTCGAATAATATCCTACAGATCATAGACTCCATTAGCGTGTTCGTCAAGTACATCGGGTGTTCAGCGAAGGAGGTCGCTAAATCCCACGTAGGTTAAATTATAGGAACAACAATTTCGGTCAAAACTCTGGTAGACATTTCATAAAACATTCGAATGATATACTACAGATCATAGACTCCATTTGCGTTTTTGTCAAGTACATCGGGTGTCAGCGAAGGAAATCGCTAAAACCCACGTAGGTTAAATTATAGGAACAACAATTTAGGTCAAAACTCTGTTAGACATTTCATAAAACATTCGAATGATATCCTACACATTATAGACTCCATTTGCGTGTTTGTCAAGTAAATCGGGTGTTCAGCGAAGAAGGTCGCTAAATCCCACGTAGGTTAAATTATAGGAACAACAATTTAGGTAAAAACTGTGTTAGACATTTCATAAAACATTCGAATGATATCCTACAGATCATAGACTCCATTTGCGTGTTTTTCGAGTACATCGGGTGTTCAGCGAAGGAAGTCGCTAAATCCCACATAGGTTAAATTATAGGAACAACAATTTAGGTCAAATCTCTGTTAAACATTTCATAAAACATTCGAATGATATCCTACAGATTATAGACTCCATTTGCGAGTTTGTCAAGTACATCGGGTGTTCAGCGAAGGAGGTCGCTAAATCCCACGTAGGTTAAATTATTGGAACAACAATTTAGGTCAAAACTCTGTTAGACATTTCATAAAACATTCGAATGATATCCTACAGATCAAAGACTCCATTTGCTTGTTCGTCAAGTACATCGGGTGTCAGCGAAGGAATTCGCTAAAACCCACGTAGGTTAAATTATAGGAACAAGAATTTAGGTCAAAACTCTGTTAGACATTTCAGAAAACATTCGAATAATATCCTACAGATCATAGACTCCATTTGCGTGTTTGTTAAGTACATCGGGTGTTCAACGAAGGAGGTCGCTAAATCCTACGTAGGTTAAATTATAGGAACAACAATTTAGGTCAAAACTCTGTTAGACATTTCAGAAAACATTCGAATGATATCCTACAGATCATAGACTCCATTTGCGTGTTTGTCAAGTACATCGGGTGTTCAGCGAAGGAGATCGCTAAATCCCACGTAGGTTAAATTATAGGAATAACAATTTAGGTCAAAACTCTGTTAGACATTTCATAAAACATTCGAATGATATCCTACAGATTATAGACTCCATTTGCGTGTTTGTCAAGTAAATCGGGTGTTCAGCGAAGGAAGTCGCTAAAACCCACGTAGGTTAAATTATAGGATCAAAATTTAGGTCAAAACTCTGTTAGACATTTCATAAAACATTCGAATAATATCCTACAGATCATAGACTCCATTTGCGTGTTTGTTAAGTACATCGGGTGTTCAACGAAGGAGGTCGCTAAATCCTACGTAGGTTAAATTATAGGAACAACAATTTAGGTCAAAACTCTGTTAGACATTTCAGAAAACATTCGAATGATATCCTACAGATCATAGACTCCATTTGCGTGTTTGTCAAGTACATCGGGTGTCAGCGAAGGAAGTCGCTAAAACCTACGTAGGTTAAATTATAGGAACAACAACTTAGGTCAAAACTCTGTTAGAGATTTAAAAAAAAATTCGAATGATATCCTACAGATCATAGACTCCATTTGTGTGTTCGTCAAGTACATTGGGTGTTCAGCGAAGGAGGTCGCTAAATCCCACGTAGGTTAAATTATAGGAACAACAATTTAGGTCAAAACTCTGTTAGACATTTCATAAAAAATTCGAATGATATCCTACAGATCATAGACTCCATTTGTGTGTTCGTCAAGTACATCGGGTGTCAGCGAAGGAAGTCGCTAAAATCCACGTAGGTTAAATTATAGGAACAACAATTTAGGTCAAAACTCTGTTAGACATTTCATAAACCATTCGAATGATATCCTACAGATCATAGACTCCATTTGCGTGTTTGTCAAATACATCGGGTGTTCAGCTAAGGAGGTCGCTAAAACCCACGTAGGTTAAATTATTGGAACAACAATTTAGGTCAAAACTCTGTTAGACATTTCATAAATCATTCGAATGATATCCTACAGATCATAGACTCCATTTACGTGTTTGTCAAGTACATCGGGTGTCAGCGAAGGAAGTCGCTAAAACCCACGTAGGTTAAATTATAGGATCAACAATTTAGGTCAAAACTCTGTTAGACATTTCAGAAAACATTCGAATGATATCCTACAGATCATAGACTCCATTTGCGTGTTTTTCAAGTACATCGGGTGTTCAGCGAAGGAGGTCGCTAAAACCCACGTAGGTTAAATTATAGGAACAACAATTTAGGTCAAAACTCTGTTAGACATTTCATAAAAAAATCGAACGATATTCTACAGATCATAGACTCCATTTGCCATCCTAGCAATAATATCCAGATGGGGCTTTAAGTAGAATAGGAAGTCTTGTCTACGACCCTATGAAGAGAAATGATTTTCCACGATAAACTTCACTGAGGAAACCTTTCTCATATAATATATCCAAACCACGAAGCCATCTGCGTTCGAATAGAAAATCACAGGGGGAAATGGAGAACTATCCAGGTTTCCATGATATAGATATTCCATCCCAAATTTCCATGTACATCCTCCAGCTACATTAGAACTATGAGGTGGCTTTGAATGTAAGTGGATTTTCTGTTCAGTAACACTTAAAAAGTTTCAAGGAAAATTATTTCTTATTGATGACTTGTTTGCAAGCAATTATTTTTTTACTTCAATATCGAAGTACTTGAAAAAAATAACTACGCTTAACTGAATAAAACAGGAAAGTACCCTTCACTTAATTGGTGCAGAATGATGTTGCGAAGAAAATGCTACATCATAGAAAATAATCGTATCAGTAGTTTGCTTCGGATCAGGCGCAGAGTTGAGAAAGCCCGAATTTGGTTTACAAAGGAACACGGTTACGTAACTAACTTTCGTATTGACAAAAAAAATCGTCACCCTAGTCCTCAATATATACATTTAATTGAAATTTATCAATCGACTGAAGAAAAATATAGAGGTAACTGAAAATTATATTTTTCTGTCAACCCAATGGCTGAGTCAATCTCCTTAATTAGTAAATACGTAATAATTTATATTCGCAGTATTTATACACTGTCATATTAATTGGCTTAAGAAAATAAGTACGAATTAGGTTTCAATCTACACACAAACATAAAATAATTTATTTCTATAAATGTTTTTTATTGATTTATTATTACAGTTTATTTCCATTCCTTTCAGAGGTTTTTATTTTTCTTAGAATACAATAGAGAATCAATATATAAAAAGAACAAATGAGCATTTAATTAATAATTCTTATTCAGAGTATTTTAATACGTTTGAGAAGTAGAAACTTGCACATTGCTTCCTCAGTATTTTTTCCACCTTTCACAAAGCTTCCTATATGAGGAAGGCGAACCTTAGAGGGGTCTTTATAAAACGTAGAAAATAATGTGGCATAAGCTATAGCGGTTTTACCTCACTAAAAAGTAACTATAAGGATACAACATATAAAAAATGTATAAAGGTAAAAAAAAAGGACGATTCATGGTGTTTAAGATTTCTCTTAATAATGTAGAAAAATAGTACCTACCCTTGGATAACCGAAGAACAGCAACGGATAGTAAAAGTCCATTACGACTTTTCGCTAATTCAACAGCCAACATTTCGCCTTATCCGCAGTTGCGAAAGAACGATTAGTCAGAGTTTTCATCTAATTCCTCCGAAGCGAAATGTCGAAACGTTTGGCTCTCAACGCGATAGACCATCCATTTGTTCTACTTCAACGCTACGATTTTTTCAAAAAGTCGAATAGCCTGTTAAACAATAATGTGCTTGAAGAATAACAAAAAAATGATTTGCTATTTTTGGGCTTGTAGAGATTTTTTTATTACAACTTACAAACTTTGTTTAATTGTAATGCTTTGAAATGCTGAAATTCTTGAGATTTTAAATTCACCTGTCAAATTATGTAAAAAGTCTGAAGTTGGGTAGAAGTACCGGTTGTGGCCACCCCCGCACTTAAATACTTTTTTCGTGGCTATTTTAATTCTGTAGGTGTATTTAATCATAATTTTTCATAACGTTGTGTATTTTGGAAACATTTATCGTCATTTTGACGTCCGTTCGTCTCCATTACAAAAAGTATTGTATCAGTAATTAAAGTATCATCAGCTGATTCATCAAATTCTCAACTCCTTACGGAATTCGGCAAGATTTTGACGAAAGCTCTAGATACATATTCGGATTATATAGTTGGCGAATTGCATGCAGCTTTGCACATATCAATCTTAAGAGTCATCACTGCAAATGTTAATGTACTAAAAGTTTGAAATAAAGCTATACATTTATAAAAAATACGATGGCCACAACTGGTACATGGAATAAGCATGTTGGCCCGGATATGGCCATGATAATATAATCATTAATTTTTCGTTAATTATTACATAATCAATTCATAAATTCGTAAAGAAGAAACAAAAAAACCAAAAAACGCTAAGAAAAATATATCCTTAGAAATGTATAGTAAAACAGAAGGTAAAGCGGTGGAACACCTTTCATGTTAAAGATTCCCATTATTATGCAATGCGAAAATCTACTTTCGGAAAGAACTCTGGTAAAAATAAAAATAAAAGCGTAGAGAGTAAAACATTAATATAATGTATGACTATTTGTGACAAAGAAAGCTGCTACGAAAAGGTGCAAAACGAAGGAGACGAATGTCAAAAAAGGTTAGTTAGGTTCACAGATGGCATCTGTGCTTTAAAGACATTTTCGTGTAGAGGAATTGGATGCTTTCATAAGAATACGATTTTGATTTATTAAACACACCTTAAAAATGTTTCAAGTGCAATGAATATTGAGTTATTCTAATTTTAAGCATGGCCAAAACCGGTACATTACTGTGGCCAAAACCGGTGCATAGGTGGCCAGAACTGGTGAAATGGCTATGCTCCTACTTTTTTTTAATTTTCCAGTGTTTTTTCGACACATAAGGTAAACGTCCCAGTGATCGACACGTTAACCAAATTGTTCGACTTTATAAAAACGTAACTTTCACATTAAGATACAAAAAATGATCATTCTAGGTAATAATGAATCAGAATAGTCGTATGAAAAAATAACAACCCCAAAAATTTTCGTAACTTATCTTATTGTAGAGAAAACTTATTCTAAAGCTTCAGAAGGGCAAATGTACCAGTCATCGACATACTAAAGCTATAGTTGGTCCAGTAATCGACCGTTATATGTCCTAGTAATCGACACGTTAAGAAAAGTCAGAAATTAAGACGTCAATAGCTGTCATTGTAGGTTATAAAGAATCAGTATAATCTTGTCAACAAATAGAACGCTTAACTTTTGGTCTACCTTATCTTCTTGTAATAAAAAATTAACATAAAACTTGAGGTGTGCAAATGTCCCAGTCATGGACATGTTAAAGCCACGGTTTGCCCAGTAATCGACCCATGACATGACATGACCCAGTCATGGACATATGCATGGCCCAGTTATCGACATGATTTATTTTGCTGTTTGATTATTTATAGAGAGCCCAATACCCCTGTCCATAACTACTCCTCGTACAGTTCGATCGATGAATGAATTGTTACATTATTTTTTATCATCTAATTCATAAAAACAATACGAGATTCACACTAATTTTCTATCCACAATTTTGTCCTAGTGATCGACAGTAGGTAGATTACCCGGACATTTATGTATTTTTCTGAACCAGTTATCGACCTCCGCGATTTTTCGCACAAACAACAATTTTACGATAAAATCATATTCATTTAGTAATACCAGATTCTTCATATGTAATATCAAATTAAACTTACTCAGCCAAAGTCTTCGTGCATCGCAGAATTTAACTAAATGTCACGAGACGCACCTTAACCTAAAAAAAAAACCAAAAAATGTTTCAAGTGCAATGAATATTGAGTTATTCTAATTTTAAGCATGGTCAAAACCGGTGCATAGGTGGCCAGAACTGGTGAAATGGCTATGCTCCTACTTTTTTTTATTTTCCAGTGTTTTTTCGACACGTAAGGTAAACGTCCCAGTGATCGACACGTTAACCAAATTGTCCGACTTTATAAAACCGTAACTTTCACATTAAGATACAAAAAATGATCATTCTAGGTAATAATGAATCAGAATAGTCGTATGAAAAAATAACAACCCCAAAAATTTTCGTAACTTATCTTATTGTAGAGAAAACTTATTCTAAAGCTTCAGAAGTGCAAATGTACCAGTCATCGACATACTAAAGTTATAGTTGGTCCAGTAATCGACCGTTATATGTCCTAGTAATCGACACGTTAAGAAAAGTCAGAAATTAAGACGTCAATAGCTGTTATTGTAGGTTATAAAGAATCAGTATAATCTTGTCAATAAATAGAACGCTTAACTTTTGGTCTACCTTATCTTCTTGTAATAAAAAATTAACATAAAACTTGAGGTGTGCAAATGTCCCAGTCATGGACATATTAAAGTCACGGTTTGCCCAGTAATCGACCCATGACATGACATGACCCAGTCATGGACATATGCATGGCCCAGTTATCGACATGATTTATTTTGCTGTTTGATTATTTATAGAGAGCCCAATACCCCTGTCCATAACTACTCCTCGTACAGTTCGATCGATGAATGAATTGTTACATTATTTTTTTTTACCATCTAATTCATAAAAACAATACGAGATTTACACTAATTTTCTATCCACAATTTTGTCCTAGTGATCGACAGTAGGTCGATTACCCGGACATTTATGTGTTTTTCTGAACCAGTTATCGACCTCCGCGATTTTTTGCACAAACAACAATTTTACGATAAAATCATATTCATTTAGTAATACCAGATTCTTCATATGTAATATCAAATTAAACTTACTCAGCCAAAGTCTTCGTGCATCGCAGAATTTAACTAAATGTCACGAGACGCACCTTAACCTCCATATCAAGGATTTTGACAAAATCACGCTCGGCTCGGTCACTGCAAGTTTACGATTTTCTTATTATCACTGTTGTGATTTTACAAGCCTCAAATTTTCATATAATATTGTACATAAATCGGAGGAAGTGTTGTTAATTTATTTAAGCGTCGAAAAGCACTCACAGTCTTATTTATCGCTCTTTTACCACAGACTGGTCGATTACTGGTACATGGTCGATTACTGGGACATTTACCTTATGAAGATTTTAATGCTAGAAATCTGAAATTATATTCTTCTCAGATATGAAAAGTATAGGTCCAAAATAGTTTTATGACATTTGGTCCCAATCACAAGTACTTGAAAATGGGAAAATTCTTAAAGTGGCCACAACCGATACCCTATCTATAAATGTGAAAAAGCCTCGACATTGATATTGTTACGACAGAATGAAGCCAGAAGCAAATCAACACCTATCTAGATATGTTCTGTTGTGACTTCCGACATTTTGGCTCAGACTATTCCATTAACAGAGTAAACAACCCGGGACAAATGCGAAAGTCATGTGAGACAAAGCCCAAACGTTTTTTTGCAATCCCCGGCTCGCCACTATTGCCGTCGGCCCGTAAAATTGCTCCTGAATATTTCAAGAGAAATCTCATACGTTGGTCTTGTTGTGCGCTGTAACAACGGCTCCCTATAGATGAGCCACGTCCTGTACCAGAGTATTTCTCTATTTTTACTTACTAAATCCAGTAAAAGAATGT
Organism: Ephialtes manifestator; assembly: GCA_963970395.1. Lineage (NCBI taxonomy): Eukaryota > Metazoa > Arthropoda > Insecta > Hymenoptera > Ichneumonidae > Ephialtes > Ephialtes manifestator. The sequence continues at coordinate 21,345,449 of OZ019982.1, read as the reverse complement.
TTTTCAGCCAAAAACGAAATATTTGTTCACTTGTGAAAAGCGATCAAGACATAAGCTGTACTTGTAGATATATCATATTGTTATAGATCAATCAAGGCCCAAAATGTTTTTCACACGCTTCGTGTAGTCTTTTAACCAGCACGGAGAGAAAACTTTTGTTGCATCAACAAATCAGTTGCTAATATAGTGACAGCAAAGCCTTATTTCTTAGCCTAACAAAAATTATTTGCTAGGCTTGTCAAAAAATTTGCTAGAGCAGCAAAAAGATTTGCTAGGCCAGCAAAATTATTTGTTAGGCCAGCAAATACATTTTCTAGGCCGGCAAATAAAGTTTGCTGTCACTGTGCTAGCAAATGATTTTTCTCCGTAAGGTTTTATAACATTACATTATTTGTTTGCTCAGCTAAAAAAATTGAATAGCCTTACAAATGTTCTTGCTAAGTTTCTTGCAAAATTCAGCAAGAAGATTTTGTTCTCGTCAATCTATACCGAGAAAAAAGTTTCCTCGATTCGAATAAATAAGTAGAATACACTTTTTTCTATGATTTTAATGAAATATTTACTTGTTTCCAATTAAATGTTGCGTTTGAATTTCAAAGAGAACATTTCATTTCCTTTAGGGAAACATTTACTTGATGAGCATAATCAAGGAGATATTTTCATTGATTCAAAGAAAAGGGTTCATTCTTTCAGCATGTTAAAAAAAACGGTTCTTTGTTTTAAGGAGAAATTTCCTTAATTCAATGTCATTGAATTTCTGATCATTCAAAGAAAATATAATATTAGTTGAAGTATATTATTTCATTGATTTCAAAGTAATGTTTCATAGGTTGGGATTTTAAAGAAATTTCTTTGAATCAAGGAAACTTTTTCTCTCGATGCAACAAATCTTTGTGCTAGGCTAGAAAAAACACATGATATCACTGTATCGACAAAAGATTTTTTCTATGAAGCCTTTTGCATATCTATGTTGAAATCTGCCCGAGCCAATGTAGTCGTAGTAGTGCGACATGAGACGAGAATCTCGACGGTCTCGCTCATTTTTTCTCGCAGTCGTCATTTCAGGACTCTCATCTCGATCGCTTGCCGTGAATAGTGATGGCCTCAAGAAAGTCGAGGCGCATGAAGTCAAAAAACCTCGTATTGAACAATTGAATTTCAATCTATCTCGACATGTGTGAATGTAATCACGATATACGAGATATTCAGATTGCATCGTCTTGACAGGCAATCTCGAAATGTGCGTCTTGAACTTGGGTTGTCTCGTCTCGTCTCTCTCATCGCATCACTAAATGATACACGGAGAGAAATAATTGGTTGCCCCAACTACTCGCATGGCTAAATACGCTCCAAACAACTAAGTTAACCAGGTCAACAAATTTTTTGGTTAGACCCACAAACTAGTTTGTTGTGACGCCCAATTCGTTAGCTGCCAACCAATTAATTTGCTAACCCATTCAACTGGTTTGTCACTCCAACTAACTGATTTGTTTCTATAACCAACTAGTTTATGGTTTCAAGCAATTTTTTTTCATATTAATTGATTGCCCCAACTACTCGCATGGCTAAATACGCTCCAACAACTAAGTTAACCAGGTCAACAAATTTTTTGGTTAGACCCACAAACTAGTTTTTTGTGACGCCCAATTCGTTAGCTGCCAACCAATTAATTTGCTAACCCATTCAACTGGTTTGTCGCCCCAGCTAACTGATTTGTTTCTATAACCAACTAGTTTATGATCTCAACCCATTTTTTTCAAATTGATTGGTTGTCCCAACTACTCGTACGGCTAACTACGCTCCAAACAACTAAGTTAACCAGGTCAACAAATTTTTTGGTTAGTCCCACAAACTAGTTTGTTGTGACGCCCAATTCGTTAGTTGCAAACCAATTAATTTGCTAACCCATTCAACTGGTTTGTCGCTTCAACTAACTGATTTGTTTTTATAACCAACTAGTTTATGGTCTCAACCCATTTTTTTCAAATTAATTAGTAGCCCCAACTACTCACATAGCTAAATACGCTCCAAACAACTAAGTTAACCAGGTCAACAAATTTTTTGGTTAGACCCACAAACTAGTTTTTTGTGACGTCCAATTCGTTAGCTGCCAACCAATTAAGTTGCCAACCCATTTAACTGGTTTGTCGCCCCAACTAACTGATTTATTTCTATAACCAACTAGTTTATGGTCTCAACCAATTTTTTTCAAATTGATTGGTTGCCCCAACTACTCGCATGACTAAATGCGCTCCAAACGACTAAGTTAACTAGGTCAACAAATTTTTTGGTTAGACCCACAAACTAGTTTGTTGTGACGTCCAATTCGTTAACTGCCAAACAATTAATTTGCTAACCCATTCAACTGGTTTGTCGCCCCAACTAACTGATTTGTTTCTATAACCAACTAGTTTATGGTCTCAACCAATTTTTTTCAAATTGATTGGTTGTCCCAACTACTCGTACGGCTAACTACGCTCCAAACAACTAAGTTAACCAGGTCAACAAATTTTTTGGTTAGTCCCACAAACTAGTTTGTTGTGACGCCCAATTCGTTAGTTGCAAACCAATTAATTTGCTAACCCATTCAACTGGTTTGTCGCTTCAACTAACTGATTTGTTTTTATAACCAACTAGTTTATGGTCTCAACCCATTTTTTTCAAATTAATTAGTAGCCCCAACTACTCACATAGCTAAATACGCTCCAAACAACTAAGTTAACCAGGTCAACAAATTTTTTGGTTAGACCCACAAACTAGTTTTTTGTGACGTCCAATTCGTTAGCTGCCAACCAATTAAGTTGCCAACCCATTTAACTGGTTTGTCGCCCCAACTAACTGATTTATTTCTATAACCAACTAGTTTATGGTCTCAACCAATTTTTTTCAAATTGATTGGTTGCCCCAACTACTCGCATGACTAAATGCGCTCCAAACGACTAAGTTAACTAGGTCAACAAATTTTTTGGTTAGACCCACAAACTAGTTTGTTGTGACGTCCAATTCGTTAACTGCCAAACAATTAATTTGCTAACCCATTCAACTGGTTTGTCGCCCCAACTAACTGATTTGTTTCTATAACCAACTAGTTTATGGTCTCAACCAATTTTTTTCAAATTGATTGGTTGTCCCAACTACTCGTATGGCTAACTACGCTCCAAACAACTAAGTTAACCAGGTCAACAAATTTTTTGGTTAGTCTCACAAACTAGTTTGTTGTGACGCCCAATTCGTTAGTTGCAAACCAATTAATTTGCTAACCCATTCAACTGGTTTGTCGCTTCAACTAACTGATTTGTTTTTATAACCAACTAGTTTATGGTCTCAACCCATTTTTTTCAAATTAATTAGTAGCCCCAACTACTCACATAGCTAAATACGCTCCAAACAACTAAGTTAACCAGGTCAACAAATTTTTTGGTTAGACCCACAAACTAGTTTTTTGTGACGTCCAATTCGTTAGCTGCCAACCAATTAAGTTGCCAACCCATTTAACTGGTTTGTCGCCCCAACTAACTGATTTATTTCTATAACCAACTAGTTTATGGTCTCAACCAATTTTTTTCAAATTGATTGGTTGCCCCAACTACTCGCATGGCTAAATACGCTCGAATCAACTAAATTAACCAGGTCAACAAATTTTTTTGGTTAGACCCACAAACTAGTTTGTTGCGACGCCCAATTCGTTAGCTGCCAACCAATTAATTTGCTAACCCATTCAACTGGTTGGTCGCCCCAACTAACTGATTTGTTTCTATAACCAACTAGTTTATGGTCTCAACCAATTTTTTTCAAATTGATTGGTTGTCCCAACTACTCGCATGGCTAAATGCGCTCCAAACGACTAAGTTAACTAGGTCAACAAATTTTTTGGTTAGACCTACAATCTAGGTTGTTGTGGCGTCCAATTCGTTAACTGCCAACCAATTAATTTGCTAACCCATTCAACTGGTTTGTCGGCTCAACTAACTGATTTGTTTCTATAACCAACTAGTTTATGGCCTCAACCAATTTTTTTCAAATTAATTGATTGCCCCAACTACTCGCATGGCTAAATACGCTCCAAACGACTAAGTTAGCCAGGTCAAAAAATTTTTTGGTTAGACCCACAGACTAGTTTGTTGTGACGCCCAATTCGTTAGTTTCCAACCAATTAATTTGATAACCCATTCAACTGGTTGTCGCCCCAACTAACTGATTTGTTTCTATAACCAACTAGTTTATGGACTCAACCAATGATTTTCAAATTGATTGTTTGCCCCAACTACTCGCATGGCTAAATACGCTCCAAACAACTAAGTTAACCAGGTCAACAAAGTTTTTGATTAGACCCACAAACTAGTTTGTTGTGACGCCCAATTCGTTAGCTCCCAACCAATTAATTTGCTAACGCATTCAACTGTTTTGTCGCCCCAACTAACTGATTTGTTTCTATAACCAACTAGTTTATGGTCTCAACCAATTATTTTCAAATTAATTAGGTACCCCAACTACTCGCATGGCTAAATACGCTCCAAACAACTAAGTTAACTAGGTTAACAAATTTTTTGGTTAGACCCACAAACTAGTTTTTTGTGACGCCCAATTCGTTAGCAGCCAACCAATTAATTTGCGCACCCATTCAACTGGTTTGTCGCCCCAACTAACTGATCTGTTTCTATAACCAACTAGTTTATGGTCTCAACTGATTTTTTTCAAATTAATTAGTTGCCCCAACTACTCGCATGGCTAAATACGGTCCAAACGACTAAGTTAACTAGGTCAACAAATTTTTTGGCTAGACCCAAAAACTAGTTTGTTGTGACGCTCAATTCGTTAGCGCCAACCAATTAATTTGCTAACCCATTCAACTGGTTTGTCGCCCCAACTAACTGATTTGTTTCTATAACCAACTAGTTTATGGTCTCAACCAATTTTTTTCAAATTAATTAGTTGCCCCAACTACTCGCATGGCTAAATACGCTCCAAACGACTAAGTTAACTAGATCAACAAATTTGTTTGGTTAGACCCACAAACTAGTTTGTTGCGATGCCCAATTCGTTAGCTGCCAACCAATTAATTTGCTAACCCATTCAACTGGTTAGTCGCCCCAACTAACTGAATTTGTTTCTGTAACCCACTATTTTATGGTCTCAACCAATTTTTTCTTTAGTTGGAGCCTATTCACCCAATTATTTTTTTCCGTGTGGTAGAAACTCGTGATAATTTTAGCTTTTGGATATTTTTTTAATAAAAATGCAGCTGACTTCATAACCGAAGAAAAATGTTGAACTGAGATACAAACGCGTGTGTATAGATGATAATGTTGTACGTTGTAAGTCGGTATTATACGAGTCACGAGGGGCATTCGCGGGCTTCTGTTGGTGGTGCTTGATCGTTTTATGTGCGGCGTAGATGTTGCCGGTTTCCTTGCGCTTTAATTTCACGACTGTTACGGCCACGAGCGGACTCTTCAAAGCCACTCATACCGCTACGTGGTACGTGCTGCTTCTGCTGGAAAGTGGAAAAAGCACGTGGGACCTTCCAGCCTGGAACTCCTGTAAAAGACACCTCTGAAATAGTGCTGCTTCGTTTCGAGTCCCCTATGCGCCCGAGCATCGTCTGACTTATCGTCGACCGAGTTTTTTAAAATCCACCCCCAGATTATTTTTCTCTCACTCTTTCTCTTTTGCCTCCCGAATGAGTTTACTATAATGTGTGCAATCTTACGTTTATAACTATTATTCTGACTGTTCACAGTGAAATAATTTTCTAATATAAAGAAGTACATAGAAATAAAATAAAAAATCAAATGTAACAATTTTTTAATACAAAATTTATAAGCTATAAATTAAATTGTCTACAATTTTTTTTTTCATTGTAATTGCCACTCGGATTATTTTTCTCGCACTTTCTCTCTTACCTCCCGAATGAGTTTACTATAATGTGTGTAATTTTACGTGAATAACTATTATTTTGAATGTTCACAGTGAGATAATTTCTATAATGTAAATGAGTACATGAAAATAAAATAAAGAATCAGATTTCTTAATTTTTAAAAACTAAATTTATAAAACATATTAAATTGGCTGTAACTTTTATTTTTCGTTGCACTTGCCACTCATAATTAGGATTTTTTAAAATTTGTAATCGCTAAAATTCGTTATATTTTATTATTTTGTCTTCACTTTTTACAGTCCTGTTTGATTGAAAAATTTCTACTCACCATAAATTCAAGCATGTTTTCGTCACTGATTCAAGACTTGCACGAGAAAAATATTTACAACATCAAAACTTCGCTCCTGTCACGTTTTTTAACGTTTATACAAACTAAAGCTGCACCGGAATAAGCTGCGGCTTACGTTGGCTCCCAGACATGATACAAATTTTATATGTAAACTCCTATGAAAGAGACCGCCCTACATTGAAATATAAAAACCAACAAAGTATAGGCTTCCTATCTACATTACCGAAGGTTACCATAAAACGTCACTGGAAAAAAATTGTTAGAAAAAAAGGGAAGATATTTTACATCGTACTTGTATATTAAATCTTTGCTAGATTATTTTTACAGTTTGTCTCGAAAGTCGATATAGAAAAACAGGATTTTAACCATAAACTCATCAATTAAATTAACTGGGCAATTGTTCTATAAAATTAATGTAATTTTACAATTAAATTAAAGCAAATTATTAAAATCTGAGTACCATAAATTTATTTTACATCGTACTTGTATATTATATTTATTAAATATAATTATACAATATATTACATTATATTATATTATATTATATTATATTATATTATATTATATTATATTATATTATATTATATTATATTATATTATATTATATTATATTATATTATATTATATTATATTATATTATATTATATTATATTATATTATATTATATTATATTATATTATATTATATTATATTATATTATATTATATTATATTATATTATATTATATTATATTATATTATATTACATTATATTATGTTATATTATATTAAATATAATATACAACTTGTACATTATATTTAATATACAAGTTTATGCCTAAAAACTTCTGTTCCTTTCCGCCCAAGAAAAAATAGTATGAAAAGAGTATTAGAATAGTATTAAGGAGATGCTGGAGTAGATTTTATTACCAACTTTGGTCGGTAAAAACAGGCTTTTTCGTAGTTTTGATTATTCTTCGTTAATACGCTACACACATGCTTCAAATTGTACACGATTGTAATATCGACATAATCGAGTCGACGTACATTCGAATATTTGGTGAAAACGTACAATAAATGAAAAAAAATCGTATATTACTAAACCTCCCGAAATCAAAATGGCCGCCAGGGTTTGACAGCATCGCCTGTTTGGTAAGATATAAAAGATTCTGGAACTCACATACGTTAAATCGAAATGTACGTCCTTTCTTTAGCGTTCTCTGAATATTCTACGAGCGTCGAAAAGTCAATTACACAAAAGGAATCCACGCAAAACCCAGACTACGTTCACGTAGTCTGTTCGCGATCAGAGTGGGTCAAGAAGAGCGCGAATGAAGTTTCCCGATTAGAACACAAGTGGCGCCGATGTAGTCTGTTTTCTTTTGGCAAAAGCTCCGAGCCTTTGCAACGCGACCGTAGTATACACTATACATGGATTTGGCTTGTGTATTTGACATTTTGATGGTTTTCGAATATTCAGAAATCATCACAGAATTGATGTCCGGTCTGATTTTACATATCTAATTTCCAGAAACAATTAAATTTTACGGCAAAGGTCAGCTGACATATCGTGTGCGGCCATATTGCTTTTCGGGAGATTCAGTAACTTTTGCCGAAAGTAAACAGACTACGTTGGCGCCACCTGTGTTCTGATCGAAAAAGTTACCGACCAAAGTCAGCAAAAAAATCTACCCCAGCATCCCCATAAAATGAAAAATATGAAGTACAGTAGCCTCCCGCTAAGTGCACGCCTACGGGGCTGTAGGGGTACAAACGAGCACTTAGCGAGTTACCACCTCTCCATAGAGATTCTGCGAGCTCGGGCCGCATTCGGCCGAGATCGGCAGGGCTCGGTCGCATTCGTCCGCGATCGGCCGGGCTCGGTAGAGAATCGTAGTCTTGGAGGGGGAACATTCACGCCTCCCGATTGAGGGAAAGGCGCTTCGGCGAGCACTTAGCGAGCGAGCACTTAGTGGAAGGCTACTGTATGTCGTATTGGACGAAATCATACTCCAATTATACTCATTTCATACTTAATACTCGAATATGAGTACAATTGGAGTTTGATTTCGTCCAATACGACATACTTCATACTTTCCATTTTAATACTATTCTAACACTATTTTTGTACTTTTTATACGCGGGTTGTATACTTTAAATCTCCGGAAGATTATTTTTACCGTTCGACAGCCTAGAGAACAGAGTGAGTGACACACATCAACAAACTGACAAATAATGCCCTTGTAACGTCGTAATAATTTTGTCTGTCATGAGCAGATACCATCAAGTTGATCTAATTCGGTTAAGCGTTCGAGTATAGTCAAACTTTGTTCGTTGAGTATAGTGTATATGTGCAGAGTCGCATTTATTCAATCGACAACTTGCTCGGCTTCTGTATCTGGAGGACATGGAGTGTTGGTGATTTAGCGGAAAACCTCAGACCTCGACACAGTGAGAGAAAAGCATATCGTTGATTTAACGATTTCACACGATAAAACGAATATAGGAAGGCTTGCAATGTTTTATGGTTGAAGCGATGATAATATGGTTCAATAACAAACGTTGAAATCGTATATGCAACGAAACGGCATATTTGAAACTATTGAAATAGTTTTTGAAACTATTATCATTTTGATGTTTGCTACTATAATTATATTTGCTATAACCATAAAATATAGACGTTCCTCCTGGGAATTATAGTTTATAGCTGGATTATCGTCGGTCTAACTATATTTTTCTCTCAGTGCAGTCGATATGGAAAGACAGGATTTTATCCATAAACTTATCAATTAAATTTACTGTCCAATTGTAATACAAAATTAATTACATGTTTATACGAGCCGTGACTGTATTTCTGCTTCAGTATTTTAATGAACCTACCATTCGAATCGTTGGCACTACTACCATTTGAGTTGTAAGGGAAGTAGAATAATCGATTGGTTGTGTCAACTCATTTTTTGGTTATGGCAACTAATCTTTTCTTTCAATGCAGTATACAGTATATGAATTCTCGAAATATTTTTGCTTTCTCATAGAGGAAGCTATGTTTTGATGAAAACTTTTTTTTTCGAGATTTTCATGTCAGGATACTCAGATGGTCCAAAACGTCGAGAAAAGTGGTCTTGTGGATTTGTATGTGTTTATGCCTTTTTGCATTTTTTTTAAAAAGGGCGAGGGCGCTCTAACTTTCGTAAAACTTAGTCAAATTTGCTAAATAGTTGTTTATAAGAGCAGGTGCACTCAATGTTGTTTGTTATTGAATTTGGCTCGAATCGATAAAGTGGTTAAGATTTTATGAAATTTTGAATTTAAAAAAAAATTGACATTATCGCTCTATTGTAACTTTTGCAAAACTTGAGATAGCGCGCTCAAATTTTGTATGTAAATGAAACAATATTTAGCCATTATATATATACAGGGTGTCCCATTTGAAACAATCCACCTAAATATCTCCTGAGGGGGCCAAGTGACAGGAAATTTTTAGAGACCTAAGTTGTAGGGTTTCGAGGGGGACATTTGATGCATGCATTTTTTTGAGCTTTCAAGGCCATGCTTGCAAGCTGCAAGCATAAGGAGCTTTTTTTCAAATGGCAATCGCATTTTTCACCCCAATGAAACTTGTCCGCCTTGATGAGTTGTTTTCAAATACCTCATCATTCATGTCAATTCCTCCGATTTTACTCGAAAAATGCGACGAAAATGAGTTCTGGTATCAAACTGAAGATTCAGACTTTCTTAGCATGACCCAGGATGCACCACGTGGAGGTAAAGTCTGCTCGCATCCCTTGCGCAAAAAAAAAATTTAGAAAAAATAGCGCAAAATGTGTCTCTATGAGAATCTCGCCGAGATTCTCATAGAGATTTTAAAAGAATATGGGTTCGGGTCGCATGCTTGATTCTCGGCGAGAATCTCGGCCAGAATCTCGGTCAGATTCTGCTTTTCTCTCATTCGAATCGTCTTCTTATATGCAATACAGGGCCGTCACAATTCTTATCGAGATTCTTTAGAAAAAATAGAAGAATCTCTATGAGAATCTCGCCGAGATTCTCATAGAGATTTTAAAAGAATATGGGTTCGGGTCGCATGCTTGATTCTCGGTGAGAATCTCAGCCAGAATCTCGGTCAGATTCTATTTTTCTACGCGGGTACCTCTACGTGGAATCCAAAATTGATTAACATACCTCACAGAGGTAGTTTTGTAAAATGCGAAAAATAATGAGGAAGCAATATGCAAAGTTCTACTTTGCATCCATGTTTACAGTGTTGTACATTAAATATCCGGTAGCTAGTTTCTAACAGTTTGACTGCCTAGAGAACAGAGTGAGTGACACACAGCAACAAACTGAAAAATAAAGCCGTTGTAACGTCGTAATAATTTCGTCTGTCGTGAGCAGATACCATCAAGTTGATCTAATTCGGTTAAGCGTTCGAGTATGGTCGAACTTTGTTCGTTGACTATAGTGTATATGTGCAGAGTCGCATTTATTCAATCGACAACTTGCTCGGCTTCTGTATATAGAGGACATGGAGTGTTGGTGATTTAGCGGAGAACCTCAGACCTCGAGAGTCGCTATAGAAAGAGAGGGGTAGAAAATGAGGACAGCCCCAAGTGGTAGGACCTTCCTCACTCTTTCTCCCCGTTTCGAGGACACTTGCCTTGGCGTTCTCCAGCCCACAGTACCATCGCAGATAAAATATCATCCCAGAATTCAGTCGATTCCGTTTTCTACGAGATTTTCGCCCCGATACTCGACACCCAATCCATCTTTAGCGAATACTTGTATTTAAAAATAAAAAAAGGATGCAAAGTAGAACCTTGTACACTGCTTTCTCATTATTTTTCGCTTCTTACAAAGCTACCTCTATGAGGAAGTATGTTATTCAATTTTTGGCTTCCTCATAGAGGAAGCTTTGTAAAACGCGAAAAATAATGAGGAAGTAATGTGCAAGGTTCTACTTTGCATCCTTGTTTTAATTAGATAAATATACATGTTGTGGATTCGCTTTTTCTGTTTCGTTATTGCGTTATTTCGTGATTATTAGAGCGTTTCCGAAGTGAATGTGATAATGTATATTTTAAAAAATAATTCAACATTCCATAAAATCAAAAATTTCATACCATTCGTGACTAAATTATACATATATAATGGCTGAATATTGTTTCATTTATATACAATATTTGAGCTCGCTATCTTAAGTTTTGCAAAAGTTACAATAGAGCGATAATGTCAATTTTTTGAAAAATTCAAAACATCATCAAATTTTAACGGTTCAACCGATCTTAACCAAATTCAATAGCGATCACCGACGTATAAAAGCTCACATTCATACCAACTTTAAGATCAATATCTCGAAAATTGAAAGAGTTATAGCGTAAACAGACATTTTTCAAAAAATTAAAAAACGCGTAATAATTTAACGATGAAGTGGATTTTAACAAAAAATCTGTATGAACGATGAGGCTTGATCCCTCTATCTATGGTCCAAATTTCAGCTTGATATCTCAAGGCATTCCCGAGTTATAAAGGTTTACATTTTTCGATCGTGTAACACACACACATACACACACACACACACACATACAGACATTTTTTCTAAATCACTTTTCTCGACGTTTTGGTCCATTCTAAGTGTAGTGACATGAAAATCTCGAAAAAAAAATTTTCATGAAAACAAAGCTTCCTCTATGAGGAAGCAAAAAAAGGATGCAAAGTAGAACCTTGCACATTGCTTCCTCATTATTTTTCGCTTCTTACAAAGCTACCTCTATGAGGAAGTATGTTATTCAATTTTTGGCTTCCTCATAGAGGAAGCTTTGTAAAACGCGAAAAATAATGATGAAGCAATGTGCAAGGTTCTACTTTGCATCCTTGTTTTAATTAGATAAATATACATGTTGTGGATTCGCTTTTTCTATTTCGTTATTACGTTATTTCGTGATTATTAGAGCGTTTCCGAAAGTGAATGTGATAATGTATATTTTTAAAAATAATTCAACATTCCATAAAATCAAAAATTTCATACCGTTTGTCACTAAATTATACATATATAATGGCTGAATATTGTTTCATTTATATACAAAATTTGAGCTCGCTATCTTAAGTTTTGCAAAAGTTACAATAGAGCGATAATGTCAATTTTTTGAAAAATTCAAAACATCATAAAATTTTAACGGTTCAACCGATCTTAACCAAATTCAATAGCGATCACCGGCGTATGAAAGCTCACATTCATACCAATTTTAAGATCAATATCTCGAAAATTGAAAGAGTTATCGCGTAAACAGACATTTTTCAAAAAATTAAAAAACGCGTAATAATTTAACGATGAAGTGGATTTTAACAAAAAATCTGTATGAACGATGAGACTTGATCCCTCTATGTATGGTCCAAATTTCAGCTTGATATCTCAAGGCATTCCCGAGTTATAAAGGTGTACATTTTTCGATCGTGTAACATACACACACACACATACTGACATTTTTTCTAAATCACTTTTCTCGATGTTTTGGACCATTCTGAGTGTACTGACATGAAAATCTCGAAAAAAAAATTTTTCACGAAAACAAAGCTTCCTCTATGAGGAAGCAAAAAGGATGCAAAGTAGAACCTTGTACACTGCTTTCTCATTATTTTTCGCTTCTTACAAAGCTACCTCTATGAGGAAGTATGTTATTCAATTTTTGGCTTCCTCATAGAGGAAGCTTTGTAAAACGCGAAAAATAATGAGGAAGTAATGTGCTAGGTTCTACTTTGCATCCTTGTTTTAATTAGATAAATATAAATGTTGTGGATTCGCTTTTTCTATTTCGTTATTACGTTATTTCGTGATTATTAGAGCGTTTCCGAAAGTGAATGTGATAATGTATATTTTTAAAAATAATTCAACATTCCATAAAATCAAAAATTTCATACCGTTTGTCACTAAATTATACATATATAATGGCTGAATATTGTTTCATTTATATACAAAATTTGAGCTCGCTATCTTAAGTTTTGCAAAAGTTACAATAGAGCGATAATGTCAATTTTTTGAAAAATTCAAAACATCATAAAATTTTAACGGTTCAACCGATCTTAACCAAATTCAATAGCGATCACCGACGTATGAAAGCTCACATTCATACCAACTTTAAGATCAATATCTCGAAAATTGAAAGAGTTATCGCGTAAACAGACATTTTTCAAAAAATTAAAAAACGCGTAATAATTTAACGATGAAGTGGATTTTAACAAAAAATCTGTATGAACGATGAGGCTTGATCCCTCTATCTATGGTCCAAATTTCAGCTTGATATCTCAAGGCATTCCCGAGTTATAAAGGTTTACATTTTTCGATTGTGTAACATACACACACACATACACACACACACACACACATACAGACATTTTTTCTAAATCACTTTTCTCGATGTTTTGGACCATTCTGAGTGTACTGACATGAAAATCTCGAAAAAAAATTTTTTCACGAAAACAAAGCTTCCTCTATGAGGAAGCAAAAAGGATGCAAAGTAGAACCTTGTACACTGCTTTCTCATTATTTTTCGCTTCTTACAAAGCTACCTCTATGAGGAAGTATGTTATTCAATTTTTGGCTTCCTCATAGAGGAAGCTTTGTAAAACGCGAAAAATAACGATGAAGCAATGTGCAAGGTTCTACTTTGCATCCTTGTTTTAATTAGATAAATATACATGTTGTGGATTCGCTTTTTCTATTTCGTTATTGCGTTATATCGTGATTATTAGAGCGTTTCCGAAAGTGAATGTGATAATGTATATTTTTAAAAATAATTCAACATGCCATAAAATCAAAAATTTCATACCGTTCGTCACTAAATTATACATATATAATGGCTGAATATTGCTTCATTTATATACAAAATTTGAGCTCGCTATTTTAAGTTTTGCAAAAGTTACAATAGAGCGATAATGTCAATTTTTTGAAAAATTCAAAACATCATAAAATTTTAACGGTTCAACCGATCTTAACCAAATTCAATAGCGATCACCGACGTATGAAAGCTCACATTCATACCAATTTTAAGATCAATATCTCGAAAATTGAAAGAGTTATCGCGTAAACAGACATTTTTCAAAAAATTAAAAAACGCGTAATAATTTAACGATGAAGTGGATTTTAACAAAAAATCTGTCAGAACGATGAGGCTTGACCCCTCTATCTATGGTCCAAATTTCAGCTTGATATCTCAAGGCATTCCCGAGTTATAAAGGTCTACATTTTTCGATCGTGTAACATACACACATACACACACACACACACATACAGACATTTTTTCTAAATCACTTTTCTCGACGTTTTGGTCCATTCTAAGTGTAGTGACATGAAAATCTCGAAAAAAAATTTTTTGATGAAAACAAAGCTTCCTCTATGAGGAAGCAAAAAAAATAAAAAAGTGTCAATAAAATTTGTCCATTTCTTTCACATCATTTTTCATCGATCACAGAAAGTTTCCTACACGAGAAATTATGTTGATTAGTTTTGACCACTTCTGGCTTTGGCTTGAAAAAAAAAAGTCATTAACAGAATGTGTGGTAATATCCAGAAATACAACGCTACTGATAAAGGATAAGCCCATACGGGGTTACCAGAGACGCCAGCAATATGCAAAGCTCGGAGGGCATCAACGTCGCCGCCACTACCACTGTACCATTCAGAGCCGAGCAGTTTGCGCTGGAAATTACTGATGGAAATCTCGTTTAGTATCTACTTAATGAATAGATACAGCAGGACGATTTGCGGCAACCAGCCTCGTTTCTTAACCCTCTCTACTATAATTTTTTTTTTTTTTTTTTTTTTTTTTTCAAAACTATATGTGAAGATATATTATGCAAGTATAATTGCAAAGAAATTAATGTAATTCTATATACCGCAGAGGAGAATTTTAATCGATAGAATAAAATTAAGTTTTGTCTTATGCAAATTTGTCGTAGTGGTTTGAAGGAAATCTTTGAGGCTGCTCATTTTAAATAACGCAGACGAAAGTCGATACAGGTATTTACGTACAGACGGAATTATTTATTGGGCACGATGGTAATACGGGATTGGGTAATGCACTCACGTATCGGAGAAATCCATTAGCGAAAAGGTGCAAGGTATTCGGGTTGTCTAGGCATATAAATATCCCGCGGGTTTACTGCGAGAACATAGTATTTTGTATAACGACCACGATCTCGAAACTCCCCGAGAGAGTGATGTTATAGAAAAAAAAAAAAAAAACATATTGACACTCATAGACTTCTTCGGTACGACTTCATATTGATGTACTTCAAGCGAAATTACCTCCATGCAAATGTAAGTATTTAAAATATATGCAAAAAAAATATTATTAATATATGAGGCATTCTTTATCAACTGGGCCATTTTTTTCAGTCGATCTCCCGGATATTTTTTTTAAATTTGTAAGTTTGTTGTACTATTTGAGATGGGTGTTTGTGATTTTTTTCAGATTTTTAAAGGGCGCCGTTCAGGATTTATGATTTTTTTTTAATATCACTATATCTCAGAAAATATTAGACTCTCAAAAAATTCTTAAGAACATTAACTTTTTCATTTTCCATCTACTTTCGAGTGATGTTAAAATTATAATTTTTCTAACGGAAGAAAGTCAATTTGTCGCAAAAAAAAGCAATAAATAATTTTTTTTACAAAAAAAGTATCTTTGATTCCGGTCTTAATTTTACAAAGTGTTTCTCATTGTATGAAGATTATGAAAAAAAAATTCCAAAGTGGCACCTCCAATTCTTAGGGAGTCAAAAATTGAAAATTAAAATAAAAAAATTAATACATTTTTTCCTGCCCGTTTTTTTCCGAATTATTTGGCGCATCCCGTCGTCCGAGAAGTTTCATTTTATCTTTTGGAAATGTGATGAAATCCGCTAGGGAGGAAATCCAAAGCGGCACCTCCGATTCTTAGGCAGCGCATTCAATAATTTACTTTAATTTTACAGTAAAAGTACTTCACTGAGAAAAAAAAATGTTAGAATGAACTAAATCGCAATGCTACAGCAATGTTACAGCAATGTTACAGAAATGTTACAGCAATGTTACAGCAATGATACAGCAATGTTACAGAAATGTTACAGCAATGTTACAGCAATATTACAGAAATGTTACAGCAATGTTACAACAATGTTACAACAATGTTTCAACAATGTTACAACAATGTTACAGCAATGTTACAGCAATGTTACAAGTAACATCACTTGTAACTTACATGTAAGTTATTATTTCCCACTCAACAATGTTACCATGCAATGTAACATGCGTTACGTAACCGTTACATTTCAGTTATGTAGCCCGCACGTTGGGTAATGTAACTGCTATGTTGCACAATGTAACCGCAATGTAACAGCAATGTAACCGAAAGTTACAAACAACATCACCTGTAACTAACATGTAAGTTATTATTTCCCACTCAGCAATGTTACCATGTTATGTAACATGCGTTACAATTCAGTTATGTTGCCTGTATGTTGAGTCATGTTACTGATGTGTAACTACGGCATATAACAGTTATATAACGTGGATGTTTACGATGTTACATAACCGCTATAATATACATGTTACGTAAATGTTACATTCCCTTGCAACGTTTGTGCAATGTTGCCACGTTACATGACTGTAACGTGACCGGAATATAGCCGGAGTTGCATTACAAACGTTACATGTATGTTGCATTACAATTACACATTTTTGTTACATAACTGTAACGGAACTGTGGCATATAACAGTTACATAACGTGCATGTTTACGATGTTACATATCCACTGTAATATGCATGTTACGTAAATGTTACATTCCCGTGCAACGTTTTTGCAATGTTGCCACGTCACATAACGGTAACATTGCCTTCCTGTCACAAAAGTGACGTCCCAATTGTTACTTGCACGTTGCGTTGCGGTTTCATAGCTTTTGTTATGCAACTGCAACGAGAATATGTCACATAACAGTAACATTACCTGCATATAACAAATGAAACATCACATGTTACTCCTACGTTACATAGCCGCAACATAACGCAAGCGTTACATTGTTACAATCACATGTAACTTCCAGGTTACATTGCCGTTCAATTATGTGTTTACTGGATTAAATTTTAATAATTCGCTTTAATTTTACTGGAAAAGTACATGAATTTTATACCACAATTGTATATTAAATTTCGATGACGAGTTTATGAATAAAAACTTCTAATCTTTAGTAACAATGACTATACATTAGATTCCGCTATCATGAACAATGGATAACGCGGTGGCGGTATATGGTCGAGCAGGCAGGTGCCCAGGATTATACGAGCGACAAGGAATAATGCGTTACTCCTACGTTATATAGCCGCAACATAACACAAGCGTTACATTGTTACAATCACATGTAACTTCCAGGTTACATTGCCGTTCAATTATGTGTTTACTGGATTAAATTTTAATAATTCGCTTTAATTTTACTGGAAAAGTACATGAATTTTATACCACAATTGTATATTAAATTTCGATGACGAGTTTATGAATAAAAACTTCTAATCTTTACTAACAATGACTACACATTAGATTCCGCTATCATGAACAATGGATATCGCGGTGGCGGTATATGGTCGAGCAGACAGGTGCCCAGGATTATACGAGCGACAAGGAATAATGCGTTACTGCTACGTTACATAGCCGCAACATAACACAAGCGTTACATTGTTACAATCACATGTAACTTCCAGGTTACATTACTGTTCAATTATGTGTTTATTGGGTTACATTTTAATAATTTACTTTACTTTTACTGGAAAAGTACATGTATTTTATATCACAATTGTATATTAAATTTTGATGACGAATTTATGAATAAAAACTTGTAACCTTTTACTAACAATGACTATACATTAGATTCCGCTATCATGAACAATGGATAACGCGGTGGCGGTATATGGTCGAGCAGACAGGTGCCCAGGATTATACGAGCGACAAGGAATAATGCGTTACTCCTACGTTATATAGCCGCAACATAACACAAGCGTTACATTGTTACAATCACATGTAACTTCCAGGTTACATTGCCGTTCAATTATGTGTTTACTGGATTAAATTTTAATAATTCGCTTTAATTTTACTGGAAAAGTACATGAATTTTATACCACAATTGTATATTAAATTTCGATGACGAGTTTATGAATAAAAACTTCTAATCTTTAGTAACAATGACTATACATTAGATCCCGCTATCATGAACAATGGATATCGCGGTGGCGGTATATGGTCGAGCAGACAGGTGCCCAGGATTATACGAGCGACAAGGAATAACGCGTTACTCCTACGTTACATAGCCGCAACATAACGCAAGCGTTACATTGTTACTATCACATGTAACTTCCAGGTCACATTGCTGTTCAATTATGTGTTTACTGGGTTGAATTTTAATAATTCGCTTTAATTTTACTGGAAAAGTACATGAATTTTATATCACAATTGTATATTAAATTTCGATGACGAATTTATGAATAAAAACTTGTAATCTTTAGTAACAATGACTATACATTAGATTCCGCTATCATGAACAATGGATATCGCGGTGGCAGTATATGGTCGAGCAGACAGGTGCCCAGGATTATACGAGCGACAAGGAATAATGCGTTACTCCTACGTTACATAGCCGCAACATAACGCAAACGTTACATTGTTACAATCACATGTAACTTCCAGGTTACATTGCTGGTCAATTATGTATTTACTGGGTTGAATTTTAATAATTCGCTTTAATTTTACTGGAAAAGTACATGAATTTTATACCACAATTGTATATTAAATTTCGATGACGAGTTTATGAATAAAAACTTCTAATCTTTAGTAACAATGACTATACAGTAGATTCCGCTATCATGAACAATGGATATCGCGGTGGCGGTATATGGTCGAGCAGACAGGTGCCCAGGATTATACGAGCGACAAGGAATAACGCGTTACTCCTACGTTACATGGCCGCAACATAACGCAAGCGTTACATTGTTACAATCACATGTAACTTCCAGGTCACATTGCTGTTCAATTATGTGTTTACTGGGTTGAATTTTAATAATTCGCTTTAATTTTACTGGAAAAGTACATGATTTTTATATCACAATTGTATATTAAATTTCGATGACGAATTTATGAATAAAAACTTGTAACCTTTACTAACAATGACTATACATTAGATTCCGCTATCATGAACAATGGATATCGCGGTGGCAGTATATGGTCGAGCAGACAGGTGCCCAGGATTATACGAGCAACAAGGAATAACGCGTTACTCCTACGTTACATAGCCGCAACATAACGCAAGCGTTACATTGTTACAATCACATGTAACTTCCAGGTCACATTGCTGTTCAATTATGTGTTTACTGGGTTGAATTTTAATAATTCGCTTTAATTTTACTGGAAAAGTACATGATTTTTATATCACAATTGTATATTAAATTTCGATGACGAATTTATGAATAAAAACTTCTAATCTTTAGTAACAATGACTATACATTAGATTCCGCTATCATGAACAATGGATATCGCGGTGACGGTATATGGTCGAGCAGACAGGTGCCCAGGATTATACGAGCGACAAGGAATAACGCGTTACTCCTACGTTACATAGCCGCAACATAACGCAAGCGTTACATTGTTACAATCACATGTAACTTCCAGGTTACATTGCCGTTCAATTATGTGTTTACTGGATTAAATTTTAATAATTCGCTTTAATTTTACTGGAAAAGTACATGATTTTTATATCACAATTGTATATTAAATTTCGATGACGAGTTTATGAATAAAAAATTCTAATCTTTAGTAACAATGACTATACATTAGATTCCGCTATCATGAACAATGGATATCGCGGTGGCGGTATATGGTCGAGCACACAGGTGCCCAGGATTATACGAGCGACAAGGAATAACGCGTTACTCCTACGTTACATAGCCGCAACATAACGCAAGCGTTACATTGTTACAATCACATGTAACTTCCAGGTCACATTGCCGTTCAATTATGTGTTTACTGGATTAAATTTTAATAATTCGCTTTAATTTTACTGGAAAAGTACATGATTTTTATATCACAATTGTATATTAAATTTCGATGACGAATTTATGAATAAAAACTTCTAATCTTTAGTAACAATGACTATACATTAGATTCCGCTATCATGAACAATGGATATCGCGGTGGCGGTATATGGTCGAGCAGACAGGTGCCCAAGATTATACGAGCGACAAGAAATAATGCGTTACTCCTACGTTACATAGCCGCAACATAACGCAAGCGTTACATTGTTACAATCACATGTAACTTCCAGGTTACATTGCCGTTCAATTATGTGTTTACTGGATTAAATTTTAATAATTCGCTTTAATTTTACTGGAAAAGTACATGATTTTTATACCACAATTGTATATTAAATTTCGATGACGAGTTTATGAATAAAAAATTCTAATCTTTAGTAACAATGACTATACATTAGATTCCGCTATCATGAACAATGGATATCGCGGTGGCGGTATATGGTCGAGCAGACAGGTGCCCAGGATTATACGAGCGACAAGGAATAACGCGTTCACCATGGTGGTCGGTATATAATGCTCGAGAAAAGAAGTGGAGGAATGCGCCACATACGAGCAACTCTCTGAAGCACACCACACCGGCTGTAACCGGGCTGCGAAAAGCTGTCGTCGACGCATTACGTGGATCGTAAAGAAAAAATGTGCCAAGTCCCCGGGGTAAACAGGATCAAGAAGCCATGGGGTGAGAATGCTTTCGGGCGTTAACGCCCGGAATGCGTTGCTAGCAGGATAAGAGGCAGCAGAAGGGGAAGCGACTAAAGCCGTTAAGTGTAATTCGATGGATCGTTAATTTGTCGTAAAGAGAAATGATAGCAATAGAGAATAGTGAAGCCCTGGACAAGCGCGAAAAGTTTATGTTTTGTACCTATATATCTAAGTCTTAACAATCTTGATACTCTATAGAATTCGCATTATCGCATCCCTTATTTATAAAATCGAACCAGTGATTAAACTAAATATATTATTCTTCAAAAATTTTTTTATCTATTTTCGATATACCTCAGATATATTTTTCATATACATATATAATTTTTCGGCGCAAATATATTTAGTATAAAAATTATATATTTTCGTATATACTTTATGTCCATGGGAGTTTACACAAAATGGCGACAAAAAAATTGTTTTAATTAATTAATAAAATAACTATGGAGTAATTGTATATTATTATTATAGATAACTATTTGAACTTATGCTTGTACGTCGTACCCATTGGTTCATATCAAATATATTTAGTATAAAAATTATATATTTTCGAATATACTTTATTTTATTTTTTTTTTTTTTTGCATTTTCCCCCGCTTATCAAGTCTCCGATTTGAGTCTTATAGCGGGTCGGCTCGAAAGCAAGAATATACTTTATTTCCATGGGAGTTTTCAGAAAAAAGCGAAAAATTTTTTTTTAAGAAGAGGGAGTCAGGTAAAAAAAATTGATTTTGGAAATTCAATATCATCCAAATCATTATTGCATATAAAAATGCCCAACGCACTATATTGTTGGTACTCGATTAAAGGATTTTTTACCGCCGTCTGACTTGCATATGCTTTTCAATATTATCTTAAGCAAACATCTTAGGTTTTCCATTCTGCGCATGATTGAGATCAAACTACTAGGCAGATTGGAATGGTTGACGTCTCATTTTCATCTTCATGAAAAGATACACCGGCTAAATGGAGCAAATGTTAATAAAATGTAATATTTTTTAAGTACCATAATTATTAATAAATAAATGTTATGCTATTTTCTAAATCGGTGATTAACTTTGCTTTTAGAATGAAAAAAAAATAGTTTGCTCCATTTAGCCGGTGTATCTTTTCATGAAGAAGAAAATGAGACGTCAATGATTCCAATCTGCCTAGTAGTTTGATCCGAATCATGCGCAGAATGGAAAACCCAAGAACTTTGCTTAAGATAATATTGAAAAGCATATGAAGCATTCTCTGTCAATTCAGCCACTTTTTTTCGACCCTCTCCGATTTGCCCTGTAATTAATTATATGAATGTACCACTAAAAGACACTCTATGTGAATTTTTTCACATTTTTAAAAATAATTTTTCAGAAAATGGCTTTTTTTATTCAAGTGCCAATATCTCAGTATTTTGAAGTTAATGAAAAAAAATGTCTGCACATAAAAGTTGTCATTTATTGTTAGCTTTCGAGCGGAATATTCCTAATAATTGTCACGTTCCTGTGAGTATGATTTTTTTCCGAAAAATGGAGGAATTATTGTTTAATTAAAAAAAGGATATTTTTTTTTTACTGAAAAAATTACAGAGTATTGCTACATGACTGTTGATATCACAAAAAAATCGCCAGAGTGGCACCGATCGATCTTCTGATATTAAAAAATGCATTTGTGTGAAAATTCCGAAAAACGGGGGCATTATTATTTTTTTGATAAAAAAAGGTTACTTTTTTTGGCTAATAAAATTACAGAGTATTCTTGCATGACTGTAGATATTGCAAAAAAATCATCAGAGTGGTACGGATCGATCTTCCGGTATAAAAAAAAAGAATTCCCCCGTTTTTCGAAACTTCCACACGAATAATTTTTTTTAATACCGTAAGCTCGATCCGTACCACTCTGATGATTTTTTTGCAATATCTACAGTCATGCAAGAATACTCTGTAATTTTATTAGCCAAAAAAAGTAACCTTTTTTTTTATCAAAAAAATAATAATGCCCCCGTTTTTCGGAACTTTTACACAAATGCATTTTTTAATACCAGAAGATCGATCGGTGCCACTCTGGCGATTTTTTTGTGATATCAACAGTCATGTAGCAATACTCTGTAATTTTTTCAGTTAAAAAAAAATATCCTTTTTTTAATTAAACAATAATTCCTCCATTTTTCGGGAAAAAATCATACTCACAGGAACGTGACAATTATTTGGAATATTCCGCTCGAAAGCTAACAATAAACGACAACTTTTACGTGCTGACATTTTTTTTCAGTAACTTCAAAGTTCTTAGATATTTGCACTTGAATAAAAAAGCCATTTTCTAAAAAAATTATTTTAAAAAATCTGAAAAAATTCACATATAGTGTCTTTTTGTGGTATATTCATATATTACAGGGCAAATCGAAGAGGGTCGAAAAAAAAAGTGGCTGAATTGACAGAGAATGCTTCATATCCAAGTCAGACGACAGTAAAAAATCTTTTCATCGAGCACCAACAATATGCAATAGGATTTGGATGACATTGAATTTCCAAAATCAATTTTTTTTTACCTGACTCCCTCCCCTTAATTAATTAATAGAATAACTATAGAGTATATTATTTTAATAGATAATAGATAACTATATTTGAGCTTGTGTTTGTGAGTCGTTCCGATTGGCTCAAAAGATCTTGGAATACTTTTTCACTTGACTTTTTGATAAAAGTTGGTATAAATGTGTTGCCGTCATCGATTCTCGTGGGGTAGAGGAGATGATATCTATGGGAAACGACCAAAGGTCGGTGGACTCACCCCGTCAATTATTTCGGTGGCGAAAAGAGAGAATCCAAGTCCGTTTGGGTCGTAAGATTTACTCGGTCGATCGAATCGGGTGAAGGGGTGGTTCTTAGAACGGCCATTTCAAGTCAAGCCAGCCAGCCGTAAGTACAACGAAAGTACCCGTAAGCTCGACCCTCCAAGAGAGAGAAATCGTTCGCAGATCGATTCGGGTTCTCCTTACGAACGAACGTAATCGCTGGACGACCCCCACCCGTTCATTCCTTCGTCCGTTTGTGCACAAAAAGCGACGACCACGAAAAGCACTCCATAGACCTAAGCCTGTGTCCTCCCTTCGAAAGGATGAGACGTCCGAAGAGAGGTCAAGAAAGAATAATAAAGGTGGATCATCTATACGTTCACTACCAATATTTTGCACATATTCCATTTTCCCTTCATACAATATACAAAACTGTCTATTCGGAATTCTTTTTTGTCATGAAAATTTGAATAACAGAAATTATTTCGTAACAACCCACACTGTTAGAAATTTTTTTATGAAAATTAATATAAAGTATTGGAAGTTTTTTTATGGATACGCGTATATTAGATTTAATATACAAATATTAATTAATATATTAAAAAATTGTTGCAAAATTAATATACAGTATATTAAACACTTCATAAAAGTTGTGTTTATAATATAATTATTGGAACTTTACAATATATCCGTATATTAAATGAAATTTAATATAGCCATTAAATTTCATTTAATATTCTCAATGAATATATTCTCAATGTATAATTTCAATAATTATATTATATGAAATTTAACACTTCATAAAAGTTGTGTTTATAATATAATTATTGGAACTTTACAATATATCTGTATATTAAATGAAATTTAATATACAGATATATAAAAATATTTTGAAAATTAATATATGTATTGGAAGTTCTTTTCCAGATACGGTATATTAAATTTCATTTATTTACAAAAGTTGTGTTTATAATATAATTATTGGACTTTACAATATATCTGTATATTAAATATATCATATTTAATATCTGTATATTAAATTTCAATTAATATTCTCAATGTATAATTTCAATAATTATATTATATGAAATTTAACACTTCATAAAAGTTGTGTTTATAATATAATTATTGGAACTTTACAATATATCCGTATATTAAATTTCATTTAATATATCCGTATATTAAATTTCATTTAATATATCCGTATATTAAATTTCATTTAATATACAGATATATTGTAAAGTTCCAATAATTATATTATAAACACAACTTTTATGAAGTGTTAAATTTCATATAATATAATTATTGAAATTATACATTGAGAATATTAAATGAAATTTAATATACAGATATTAAATATGATATATTTAATATACAGATATATTGTAAAGTCCAATAATTATATTATAAACACAACTTTTGTGAATAAATGAAATTTAATATACCGTATCTGGAAAAGAACTTCCAATACATATATTAATTTTCAAAATATTTTTAACAGTGCACATATCACGAACGTATATATGAGGCATTCTATATCAAATGGGCCACTTTTTTCGGTCGACCTCCCGGAAATTTTTCTAAATTTGTCAGTTTGTTGAACTATTTGAGATGGATGTGATTTTTGTGTGAGATTTTTGTGATTTTTTAGATGTTTGTGATTTTATTCAGATTTTTAAAGGGCCCCGTTCAGGATTTACGTTTTTTTTTTTTATCACGTTTTTTAATCATGTTTAAAAACGATTAAATAAAAATTACTTTCCAAAAATTTAAAAACTCTCAAAAAAAAATGTATGTACTAATTAAACTGCTTATTTCAGTCGGAAGTTTATTAATTCTTGTAAAATAATTTTAACTGTACTCACCAACAATATTTTACACGTATTCCGTTTTCCCTTCATACAATACAAAGCTGTCTATTCGGAATTCTTTGTTGTCATAAAAATTTGAATAACAGAAATTATTTCGTAACAACCGACATATCACGAACGTATATATAAAATATAGTACGATGAAATATAGAAATATTACCAAGATATTTTTCAAAAACTATATATGGCGAAATTTTGAAAATAATATTTTTGTTGACAATCTTCATTATTAATAATAAACTATAATATTACAAAATGTATTGCTGTCGAATAATATGGAGAAAATAAAAGTGATCTGGATTTCCTAATATTTTTCATAGTAAAAGGATTCGTACTCTATGATCTACGGATTGTCTAACTAACTAAGATATATCTAACCAAAACTAACCAGCATTCTATCCAACAATTATAAACATATTTGCGGTAAAACTACTTTAAAAACGATTAAATAAAAATAATTTTACAAATATTTAAAAACACCCAACTGAATTAAGAAGTTTGATTAACAAATTCACATATTAATTTAACTCCTTATTTCGGTAAGGAGTTTATTAATTTTTATCTGTAATGCTGTGATACTCCTATTTAAAATTATTTGCAATTAAATAATTTTTTCAGTGCGAATTTGACTTCGTTTTTACGACGACATCTTGAAAATCGGATGATAGGTAGGTTAGGTAACGTCACCTGACCCGGAATCGTGCACTTTAATATTAGTTTACTTTAAAATGTGTCCGGTGACATCATTCTTTTATGATACGCAAAACTTCGCAAATAACTTTCGAATTGGCGGTACTTTTTATCTTTTCTCGATCTTTAATCTAAGTTTTTTACTTTTCGATTAAAAGATTAATTTCACTAACACTCCCGTAAGCGCCGTATAAAAAGATCGATTTTCAAGTATTAATTATTTATTCAATTCATCGGTAAGAACCATCCAAATTTTGGAGAAGTAAAGCTGAATATTTCAATTACAATAGGCCAAAAGTTCATGAATATTAGTTTGATTTGACATAACTCACTTAAGGGGAAGCATTTATTTCCAGAAAGAGAAAAATGCAAAAAGCTGGATTTATCGGATCTTCCGGACTTCGTATTCCGTTGTGGTTTCAGGTTGACGTAGCAGAGGGCGACCGACGCAATAGCCACGCAAGGTTATATGACGCCGTCGCTAGGAGGCGCTGAGAGGGTGTGGCAGAGGGATTGGAAGCCTCAAGGGATCAACACGAATACTCTTCATTCAGTCAGGACAGTATTATATATTTTTTTTCTACTCATTCTTTACCTTCGTCCTCTTCTTTCACTACTCTTTTATGGCGTACGCTGACTGTGAGAGCCGCAGTTTAAATATAGTACATATGTAAGCGTGTACTGTATCATCACTACGTCTGGAGAATCTCAACGCTCCCGTGATCCACCTCACACCCATCTTCGCCCTCTTCGAGTCTTTCGTCTTCATTGCCGCCTTACATCACTATACCTACGTAGGTTTGCACTGAGCCGACTTATTCACAGTTTTTCCTTCTCCGCTTCCAACCCGGCTTTCCACCCTTACCTTCCACTCACCCCAACCAGCTTCTCAATACTCTTTTCTGCACCGCATTGAGACGATCGGACGCTCGCGAAACTCAATAGGGATAAACCATCAGTATTTTCATTCTATTCGAGGAAAGAATATGGTATCTTTTTTATGGTACCAGTGCTTTTTCAGTTCAGCACTGAGATTGTAAAAGCCTTGAGGTTGGTATTGCTTTTCTATCACTTGGATTGCAATTCAAATAAGGATTTACGTAAATTCCAAAAACCTTCCATTTCAATCTTTACAAAATCAAGACACATCAGCGTGGAAAGGAAAATTATGCCAAGTGATGCATCTACGAAGTTTGAAAATTACCGATTATGTTGCTCAACCAACAAGTTGAAATGGTTTGAATTTTGGGGTAAAAAGTCGTAATACTCTAAGAAATATATTATAGGGAATATGTCAATTTAAAAACATTATATTAAGTAACAAATAAAAGCTCCTCATCGTTAATGGATCTTCTATGATTTTGACACTCCGAGAACTAAATCAAAAAAATACCTTGGCAACATTTTGTTTGATCAATAAGTTCAGCCAACAAGTTGAAATGGTTTGAATTTTGGGGTAAAAAGTCGTAATGCTCTAAGAAATCTATTATAGGGAAAATGTTAATTTAAAAACATTATATCAAGTAACAAATAAAAGCTCCTCATCGTTAATGGATCTTCTATGATTTTGACACTCCGAGAACTAAATCAAAAAAATACCTTGGCAACATTATGTTTGATCAATCAGTTCAGCCAACAAGTTGAAATGGTTTGAATTTTGGGGTAAAAAGTCGTAATGCTCTAAGAAATATATTATAGGGAAAATGTCAATTTACAAACATTATATCAAGTAACAAATAAAAGCTCCTCATCGTTAATGGATCTTCTATGATTTTGACACTCCGAGAACTAAATCAAAAAAATACCTTGGCAACATTTTGTTCGATCAATAAGTTCAGCCAACAAGTTGAAATGGTTTGAATTTTGGGGTAAAAAGTCGTAATGCTCTAAGAAATATATTATAGGGGAAATGTTAATTTAAAAACATTATGTCAAGTAACAAATAAAAGCTCCTCATCGTTAATGGATCTTCTATGATTTTGACACTCCGAGAACTAAATCAAAAAAATACCTTGGCAACATTTTGTTTGAACAATAAGTTCAGCCAACAAGTTGAAATGGTTTGAATTTTGGGGTAAAAAGTCATAATGCTCTAAGAAATATATTATAGGAAAAATGTCAATTTAAAAACATTATATTAAGTAACAAATAAAAGCTCCTCATCGTTAATGGATCTTCTATGATTTTGACACTCCGAGAACTAAATCAAAAAAATACCTTGGCAACATTTTGTTTAATCTATAAGTTCAGCCAACAAGTTGAAATGGTTTGAATTTTGGGGTAAAAAGTTGTAATGCTCTAAGAAATATATTATAGGGAAAATGTTAATTTAAAAACATTATATCAAATAACAAATAAAAGCTCCGCATCGTTAATGGATCTTCTATGATTTTGACACTCCGAGAACTAAATCAAAAAAATACCTTGGCAACATTTTGTTTGATCAATAAGTTCAGCCAACAAGTTGAAATGGTTTGAATTTTGGGGTAAAAAGTCGTAATGCTCTAAGAAATATATTATAGGGAAAATGTCACTTTAAAAACATTATATTAAGTAACAAATAAAAGCTCCTCATCGTTAATGGATCTTCTATGATTTTGACACTCCGAGAACTAAATCAAAAAAATACCTTGGCAACATTTTGTTTGATCAATAAGTTCAGCCAACAAGTTGAAATGGTTTGAATTTTGGGGTAAAAAGTCGTAATGCTCTAAGAAATATATTATAGGGAAAATGTCAATTTACAAACATTATATCAAGTAACAAATAAAAGCTCCTCATCGTTAATGGATCTTCTATGATTTTGACACTCCGAGAACTAAATCAAAAAAATACCTTGGCAACATTTTGTTTGATCAATAAGTTCAGCCAACAAGTTGAAATGGTTTGAATTTTGGGGTAAAAAGTCGTAATGCTCTAAGAAATATATTATAGGGGAAATGTTAATTTAAAAACATTATGTCAAGTAACAAATAAAAGCTCCTCATCGTTAATGGATCTTCAATGATTTTGACACTCCGAGAACTAAATAAAAAAAATACCTTGGCAACATTTTGTTTGATCAATAAGTTCAGCCAACAAGTTGAAATGGTTTGGATTTTGGGGTAAAAAGTCGTAATGCTCTAAGAAATATATTATGGGGAAAATGTCAATTTAAAAACATTATATCAAGTAACAAATAAAAGCTCCTCATCGTTAATGGATCTTCTATGATTTTGACACTCCGAGAACTAAATCAAAAAAATACCTTGGCAACATTTTGTTCGATCAATAAGTTCAGCCACCAAGTTGAAATGGTTTGAATTTTGGGGTAAAAAGTCGTAATGCTCTAAGAAATATATTATAGGGAAAATGTTAATTTAAAAACATTATATTAAGTAACAAATAAAAGCTCCTCATCGTTAATGGATCTTCTATGATTTTGACACTCCGAGAACTAAATCAAAAAAATACCTTGGCAACATTTTGTTTGATCAATAAGTTTAGCCAACAAGTTGAAATGGTTTGAATTTTGGGGTAAAAAGTCGTAATGCTCTAAGAAATATATTATAGGGAAAATGTCAATTTAAAAACATTATATTAAGTAACAAATAAAAGCTCCTCATCGTTAATGGATCTTCTATGATTTTGACACTCCGAGAACTAAATCAAAAAAATACCTTGGCAACATTTTGCTTGATCAATAAGTTCAGCCAAAAAGTTGAAATGGTTTGAATTTTGGGGTAAAAAGTCGTAATGCTCTAAGAAATATATTATAGGGAAAATGTTAATTTAAAAACATTATATCAAGTAACAAATAAAAGCTCCTCATCGTTAATGGATCTTCTATGATTTTGACACTCCGAGAATTAAATCAAAAAAATACCTTGGCAACATTATGTTTGATCAATAAGTTCAGCCAACAAGTTAAAATGGTTTGAATTTTGGGGTAAAAAGTCGTAATGCTCTAAGAAATATATTATAGGAAAAATGTCAATTTAAAAACATTATATTAAGTAACAAATAAAAGCTCCTCATCGTTAATGGATCTTCTATGATTTTGACACTCCGAGAACTAAATCAAAAAAATACCTTGGCAACATTTTGTTTGATCAATAAGTTCAGCCAACAAGTTGAAATGGTTTGAATTTTGAGGTAAAAAGTCGTAATGCTCTAAGAAATATATTATAGAGAAAATGTCAATTTTAAAACATTATATTAAGTAACAAAAAAAGCTCCTCATCGTTAATTGATCTTCTATGATTTTGACACTCCGAGAACTAAATCAAAAAAATACCTTGGCAACATTTTGTTTGATCAATAAGTTCAGCCAACAAGTTGAAATGGTTTGAATTTTGGGGTAAAAAGTCGTAATGCTCTAAGAAATATATTATAGGGAAAATGTTAATTTAAAGACATTATATTAAGTAACAAATAAAAGCTCCTCATCGTTAATGGATCTTCTATGATTTTGACACTCCGAGAACTAAATCAAAAAAATACCTTGGCAACATTTTGTTTGATCAATAAGTTCAGCCAACAAGTTGAAATGGTTTGAATTTTGGGGTAAAAAGTCGTAATGCTCTAAGAAATATATTATAGGGAAAATGTCAATTTTAAAACATTATATTAAGCAACAAATAAAAGCTCCTCATCGTTAATTGATCTTCTATGATTTTGACACTCCGAGAACTAAATCAAAAAAATACCTTGGCAACATTTTGTTTGATCGATAAGTTCAGCCAACAAGTTGAAATGGTTTGAATTTTGGGGTAAAAAGTCGTAATGCTCCAAGAAATAGATTATAGGGAAAATGTTAATTTAAAAACATTATATTAAGTAACAAATCAAAGCTCCTCATCGTTAATGGATCTTCTATGATTTTGACACTCTGAGAACTAATTCAAAAAAATACCTTGGCAACATTTTGTTCGATCAATAAGTTCAGCCAACAAGTTGAAATGGTTTGAATTTTGGGGTAAAAAGTCGTAATGCTCTAAGAAATATATTATAGGGAAAATGTCACTTTAAAAACATTATATCAAGTAACAAATAAAAGCTCCTCATCGTTAATGGATCTTCTATGATTTTGACACTCCGAGAACTAAATCAAAAAAATACCTTTGCAACATTTTGTTTGATCAATAAATCGCTGTAGATTCGTAAACGGTTTCGAAATTTGTCTCCGGAAATTCGAGACTCTATATGTGAAGGTGGTAAATTTATTTTAGCATGTTAAATCTGTTGGGGACTACAAGATGCAGTAGAAATAGTAACCGAGGCAGGAGCGAGGACGGAAGCACTCAGAGAAACTAACCCCGCATATCGATTTACCGGCTCTCGACTCTTCGAGAAACGTTTGGCCATACATAACGCTACGTAGTCTGACAAAATCTGTGGCGAAATTAAGTAAAGAAGCGAGAGGCGAGTGTCGAGTCGAATTTTACTTTCCCATATCTCGAATCTTATGGACTACATAGGAATGACAAGTTCATATATGCTTCGAACTATGGTACGCCAGCAGCTAATAGAATGAAAGCATAGTTTTGAACTAGTTTTGAGTGGTTAGTTGAGGTCCATCATCTTCAGCCAACATTATCAATATTCTCTTCAGTTCCCATAGTTCGAGAATGTGTTTAGTCAACTAACTCGAAATAAGATGCATTAACAATTGAAGGTGTATTACAACGTTTATGCAATACTATGAATTCTTGTTATGTTATTGTTGACGTTGATATCTTCGTACATGTGAAAGCAATCTGAAAGATTTTGAGACTATAAAGTTTAGTACATGGAGTCCTACGAAGCACGTATAATTTTGGCGCTCGAGGCACCACTTTGCTTACTATACGGAGCAATATAACGATTATTGCAATCTCGATTTATGTGAATTATATTACCCATTTCGTAATTAAGCACTTTCGGCTCGTGTATGTCAATGTGCATGCAATATGTAGCGTACATATTCGAATATTGTATATTAGTTAGTGGAAACTAGTGAAACTGCAGGAAGTTAGGCGAACAACTTTGATTGATTATGTTTTTACTACATCTAATCAATTTTGGTGGTAATTGGTAGCTGATAAGTTAACGACTGCAAACGGGACCAGTTTTATGAAGAAATAATCTAAATATCTTGAAGAAAGAAAAATTAGGTTCTTTGTGTTGGATTTTTCGACCAAAAGTCGGATCTGTGAATTCTGAAATCAGAACCGACCAACAGTGACTTTTTCAAAAATCATTGTAAAAAGGCATGTAACCAGTACTTTCTGAGGTACAATATGCGACTTGAGAAAGATAGTGAAGGCCAAAATTTGATATATTGAAGAAAAAAAAATTTAGGTTCTTTAGGTTGGATTTTCCGACCGAAAGTCGGATCTGTGAATTCTGAAATTAGAACCGACCAAAAGTGACTTTTTCAAAAATCATTGTAAAAAGGCATGTAACCAGTATTTTCTGAGGTATAATATGCGACTTGAGAACGATAGTGAAGGTCAAAATTTGATATCTTGAAGAGAAAAAAAATTTAGGTTCTTCAGGTTGAATTTTCCGACCAACAGTCCTATCTATGAATTCTGGAATTGGAACCGACCAAAAGTGACTTTTTCAAAAATCATTGTAAAAAGGCATGTAACCAGTACTTTCTGAGGTACAATATGCGACTTGAGAACGATCGTGAAGGTCAAAATTTGATATCTTGAAGAGAAAAAAATTTAGGTTCTTTGTGTTGGATTTTTCGACCAAAAGTCGGATCTGTGAATTCTGAAATCAGAACCGACCAAAAGTGACTTTTTCAAAAATCATTGTAAAAAGGCATGTAACCAGTACTTTCTGAGGTACAATATGCGACTTGAGAACGATAGTGAAAGTCAAAAATTGATATCTTGAAAAAAAAAGTAGGTTCTTTAGGTTGGATTTTTCGACCAAAAGTCGGATCTGTGAATTCTGAAATCAGAACCGACCAAAAGTGACTTTTTCAAAAATCATCGTAAAAAGGTATGTAACCGGTATTTTCCAAGGTAGAGAATATGCGACTTGAGAACGATCGTGAAGGCCAAAATTTGATATATTGAAGAAAAAAAAATTTAGGTTCTTTAGGTTGGATTTTCCGACCGAAAGTCGGATCTGTGAATTCTGAAATCAGAACCGACCAAAAGTGACTTTTTCAAAAATCATCGTAAAAAGGCATATAACCGGTACTTTCTGAGGTACAATATGCGACTTGAGAACGATAGTGAAGGCCAAAATTTGATATCTTGAAGAGAAAAAAATTTAGGTTCTTTAGGTTGAATTTTCCGACCAAAAGTCGGATCTGTGAATTCTGAAATCAGAACCGGCCAAAAGTGACTTTTTAAAAAATCATCGTAAAAAGGTATGTAACCGATACTTTCTGAGGTACAATATGCGACTTGAAAACGACATTGAAGGCCAAAATTTGATATCTTGAAGAGAACAAAATTTAGGTTCTTTAGGTTGAATTTTCCGACCAAAAGTCGGATCTGTGAATTCTGAAGTCAGAACCAACCAAAAGTGACTTTTTCCAAAATCATCGTAAAAAGGTATGTAACCGGTACTTTCTGAGGTACAATATGCGACTTGAGAACGATAGTGAAGGCCAAAATTTGATATCTTGAAGAAAAAAAATTTAGGTTCTCTAGGTTGGATTTTTCGACCAAAAGTCGGATCTGTGAATTCTGAAATCAGAGCCGACCAAATGTGACTTTTTCAAAAATCATCGTAAAAAGGCATGTAACCGATACTTTCTAACATAATTATTTTAACGCGGGTTGCCTCATCCGGGTGCAGCACTAGATCTGTATTTGAAAACTTAACCACGGTAGTTCGAAAAAAAATCTTTATGATCTTGAACGTAAGAGAGTGCCTGCGGCTTACAGAATTGCATTCGCAAGCGAAAAGTGTAACAGCAGCAGCAGCAGCAGCAGCAGCAGAACAGCGAAAAAGAAGGTAAAATGAAATGGAAATGGAGAAATAGTAGAAGGGGCCAAGCAAGTCATCCAGCGAAAAGTCGCCGCTGGCCATCGTATCCGTTAATTATTTTATATTCTGGCTGTGGTCCAGATAAAGCGGAAGAGAAATACCAACGATAAGAGTGAAAATCGAGGGAGAGGGTGGAAACAGGAGACAGAATGATGCGAGTTAAAATAAAATGGTCGAAAGACCCTACCGAGGTCAAAGCATGTTGGAATGGGACAGCCTCAGCTGCCAAACAGTGTAGATACGTAGGAAAGCTTCGGCGCAATATCGCAACTGACGATAATCAATTTCCAATGCGGCATTAGCCCGAGGCAGTAACAATTTCCAGAACTAGCTACACAGCGTTATGCCTCGCTTTTCTACCATACACGCTTGGAATTATGATTTTTAAAAACCACCACATCGGCTTTTTACACATTACCACGAGAAATGCATACACTGTAAAAAAAAAATCTGCTTGAAAATTAAGATACATGTAATGGAAGTTTTTATGCAATCACGGTGTTTTTAATTTCAAGCATAAATGTATTGACAATTCTAAATGACGACACATGAAAATAATTTCAATGTTATCTGAATATCAGCAACTCCATACCTGAAATTTAATGCACATGCACCAAACTTTTCTGAATATTGTAAATAAAATTCAGGTACATTACAGATTTTTTGTTAAAAATCGGTATTTTAAAATATAAGCATATATGTGTTGGAAATTTACAATGTACTTAAAAACAATTTAAAAATATACAAATATTACTCGTGGTTTATTTTTTCAGACGTATTATGTCATCAGAAATTTTTGGCTATTAGTGTTGGCCAAAGAAAATTTTTGATTACCCCGGGGTTTGAAATTTTCAATCATGTTGTCGAAAATTACAGATATTTTGTCATTTTCAATATAGCCAGTGTGAAAGAATTTTCAGTTACTCGCGTGTTTTAATTTTTATACGAAAATGTCTGAAACCTAATGCATACTTAAATTCAACAATATTTTGTCTTAGATTTCGGTTCAGTGCAATAATTTTCAAGCACTTGTAATTTATTTGAACAATCACTTGACAAGTTTTGTAAATATACAATAATATTGCTTAAAATTAATGTCAGGTACATTAATTTCACAAAAGAATTGGAAATTTACTGTACTTGATACTTGAATAGAAGTTTCAAGTACAAAGTTTGTAAATTTCATATTCCTGAATACATTAAATTGGCAGTCTTTTTTTTATAGTGTAACTAGCAGAGTTGTAAATCACCATTAATTCATGAAATATAATTTACAATTCAGTTTGTTTTACAATTATGATTTCATAATAATAATATGTAGTGATTATAAAATAGAGTGTAAATATTTGAATAGCTACAAAAAATACTAACTTTCGCTTAAATATTGGGAGAAATAGTGGAAAAAATGAAAGAGATAATTAATGCATTAATTATCTTTATTATTTCAAAAAGATTACCATGAAATTTTATTTAAAAATAATAATTCTTGCAGCTATTCAAAAGTTTAGTCATCATATTATAATCGCCACATGTTATTATTATGAAATCATAATTATAGAGCTCATTGTATCATCAACTTTATTTCTAGTAGTAGTAAACGTGTTTTATTGACAATATAATTATTATACATATTATAATTATTTACATTTTTTTTTCCTTTTTTTTTCTATGTACATTGTACATTATATATATACATAAATTGCCAATTGGCCATCGACCGAGGTCCTTCAGCCTTGATTTTCTATTTTTTATAATTTATTACATTGTGTTTATGTTGTATAGATATGGTGGTATACGTTTTTTTTTTTTTCTTTATTTCTATTTATTTCTATAAGAGAGAAAAAGTTTCATTGATTCACGGAAATCTTTGCCAATGAAATGAAATACTTGAATTTCAATACTATCTTCTCTTTGAATTATCTCAAACTCAATGAAAAGTAGTGACATTGATTCGAAGAAACATTTCTTTAAAGATATTGTCTCTGATTCAATGAAACCTTCTTCTTACCACCTCAAAATTTCGAAACCTAGTTTTTCCTGAAGTACGCGGCAGATAAAGCTCAAATTTTGTGAGTATGTAAGGAAGTGCGGCAGAAATAGGCTAAGCTTCTGGCTCCTCGAAACTCGAAGCCGTTCGTTCGGGAGAACCGGAAAACAAAAAAGTGAGGTTAGGTGCGAGAGAGAGATCAATGAAAACGTTTCTTTCAATCAATGAAAACGTCTCTTTAAAACAATGAAACTGTTTCTTTATTATATGCTCACTAAGTAAATCTTTATTTACAGGCAATGAAATGTTCTCTTTGAAATTCAAATGCACTATTTCATTGAAATCAAAGAAATACTTCGTTGAAGTCAATGAAAAAAAATCAATCCACCCATTTCTTTGGCGTCAATGAAATCTTTTTTCTCGGTGTAGACCCAGGAGGGCGCTTTTTAATTTTTAGGCAATTGATGAAAAACGAAAAAAACATTGCTCGTGCAGCAAAGACATTTTAGGCGCTTTATTATGCAAACTGTACATATAAACCCTGAGCTAAACGGAAAATAAATGTAGTCATCGTACAGGAAAAGAATGGAAAAGGACATCGAGAGCATTTTCAACGTTTGTTACACCCTGCGATGCTTTGTTGTACCACAATGGAAGTTCAGATGTTATCTCGTTCAACTTCCTTACTCTGCCACTTGATGCTCGGACCTGGAGATTCTGGCGTCTCTGTCGACGCTGGCGTCGGTGATGCCGGCTATGACATTCAAGTCTCTGACTCTCTCTCGTGAAAACTAACAACCCGCTTGGCCTCCACCAAGAGCTTGCAGTCAGTTTCTGCGTCTGCGAAGCAAAACCAGAAATAGCAACAGCGTCAGCAACGGCAACATTGGTTCGCATAAGCCACCAGAAACGTTGCGGGCAATATGATTTTCCGTTTCTCCAGTTCCACTTTATCCACAACCCTACTCCAGACATTCTATAGTCCCGTCACTTCCAGTTCTCCCTACGAGCATTGAATTCGTGTTTCGATGGTTACAAGAAATATCTTTCCACCATTCTCAAAAGGTGGTTATTGCAAACTAGCGTTTGGGCTTTTGGGATAAAACACCAAGGTTTCAAATTCCATCATTTGCAGATTGCTTTCACGTTATTTTCCATTTTCCATAAAATCATATCTATAAATAAGTACGTCGACGAATTTCAGCTTCCTGATAGAGACATTTGTTCGACAAATGGAAGATAATTCAAACACAATCTGCAAGGTTTTACGTTTCATCTTTGTTTTTAGAAAATGATAGAAGCTGAAGTTCAACGAAATTAGGTTGGAGCGCTCCACACTAATCAAATCAGTGCAAAATTTTTAAAAGCGTTTCTACAATTTCAGATGGTTTAATAATCTGTTCCAAGGTGTTAATCACATAGCAGCATTAGTTCTTGATATTCAAATACATTCGCAGCTGACATATGAACAGTAAATCGATCAATATCTCCAAATTTCCGATGTCATGTTTTTTCATCCAGTTTTGTAAAAGGGTAAACCGTAATATCAGTTCGATTATGACGAAACATAGCTTATTTTGATTAGTAGAAGATCCTTAATCGATTGACCGTCCGGATTTTCTATAGTATCAAGCGTTCAAAAGTTACAGCCATTTTTATACTTGATGTTAGGTTATGATAGGATAAACAAACGGTTGTATCTTTTGAACTACTAATACGATTTTAAAAAATAGACGGCCAATCGATAGAATATCTTTTAGTAAACAAAATGAGCTATTGGTCGTCATAATCGGACTGATATTACGGTTTACCCTTTTAAAAAACTGGATGAAAAAACATAACATCGGAAATTTGCAGATATTGATCGATTTACTGTTGATATTACAGCTGTGAATGTATTTGAATATCAAGAACTAATGCTGCTATGTGATTAACACCTTGGAACAGATTATTAAACCACCTGAAATTGTAGAAACGCTTTTAAAAATTTAGCACTGATTTGACTGGTGTGGAGCGCTTCAACCTCCTTAAAGTAGCTACTGCGTTTCACACTAGTCAAATTACTGCTAAATTTTTTAAAACGCTTTTACAATTTCTGATTGTTTAATTAATAGTTCCGAGGAATTTCACAGGAGACAGAATTAGTTCTTAATATATAAGTACATTCACAGCAGTGATTTAGAATAGAAAATCGATTGATATATGCAAATGTCTGAAGTCATGATTTTACGTGCAGTTTTTTAAAAGGATAACCCATAATAGTGATTCAATTATGACGAGCAATATCTCCTTTTGATTATTGGAAGGTCCTTAATCGATTGACCGTCCAGATTTTGTATAGTATTAGTAATTCAAAAGTTACAGCCATTTGTATGACTGATGTTAGGTTAGGATAGGATAATCAAACGGTTGTATCTTTTGAACTACTGATGCTATAAAAAAATTTGGACGGTCAATCGATTGAGGATCCTCCAATAATCAAAATGAGATATTGCTCGTTCTAATTGGACTATTATTATGGTTTATTCTTTTGAAAAACCGCGCGAAAAAACATGATATCGGACATTTCCAAATATTAGCCAATTTTATAATTGAATCACGGCTGTGAAACTACTTATATATTAAGAACTAAGCCTGCTGGAAATTGTCAAAAGGGTTTTTAAAAATTTAGCACTGATTTGACTAGAGTGAAGCGCAGTATCTACCTTAAAGTCCTGAAGAAGTCTACCAATATAAAGTGCTCTAAAATCTTTTTTGATCCTCCGTTCAGAAATGTGCAAAAGATTTCATTTTTTTTCTTTTTCATGCAAATAAAAAAGATGTCTTTTGATTAAAAGATGCCAAGAATTGAAAGAAGTTTTGAGCAATCATTTTTAAGTTAGGAGAAAGCAAAATATTCTATTGTGCAACAAGGACCAATTTTGGCCCGTGTTGCACACCATATTTTTTGTAACAAGTGCATGAATAGTGGTGCTTTGAATGGTAGTTTTGCGGGACGAACAGTGAAAAGTGAGGTTACCAACTTTCCACCCTAGGGTCGAAAGTGAAGAAATCGCGAACTGCGCATGCGCCAACCTATCGTTTCAGCACTGCTATGAAACTAGCCACTTTCGGCCCGCAAAACTGCCATAAAAGCACCGCTTTTCATGCACGTGTTACAAAATAGTATATTACGCCACTAGGGAGGGAAAGTAGACTATGTCCAACCGCCCGTAAGGTAAACACGCGGTTGGGGATGGTCTACTTTCACTCCCCAGTAGCGTATACTATTTTTCACCATATCTGCAGCGGAAAGTTCGAATTACGTAAAGGCCGTAGGGCGGGGAGTCGAACTTTCCGCGCAGGTATGGTGAAAAAAAATATATACACTATTAGAAAAGACTGAAAGTTTTTATGCATAAACTCGTCATCAAAATTGAATATACAATTGTGGTATAAAATTCATATACTTTCCCAGTAAAATTAAAGCAAATTATTAAAATTCAAGTAAATTATTGAATGTGCTGTACCATACATTAATTTCCCTTAACACTTGTATACTAAATTCAATATACTAGTTTATGCATAAAAACTTCCAATAAAAGTACATTAAATTTCAAGTAGATTTTTTTTTTACAGTGTATAGGAACAGAAGTCATCTGCCTATTGTTGACGATGCAATCAAAGTTGACCAATTTCTTGAAATCGAGTTGGTATGTCATTACAAATCGGATGTAAATAGCTGCAACAGATGCCATAAAATGGATACGGAGGAAACGCCAGGCGGAAGTGCGAGTACAACGAGCCGCGTGCACACGACTTTACGGCTCCACATTTTATGCCCTCGTAATTAAAAAGGGTCACCACAACCACCAACGCAACCACTGTCAACATCACCGTGGACATTTGGTTTATCACACGTCAACCTTAATCTCTTCCTAAATCCACCTGGCCATTCACATCCAGTGTAATAAAGTCCGAAGATCATCCGTGCACATTCGACCACAAAATCCCTCCACTTCACTTATAGCTTCCTTCGATACTTTTGCCACATTCGTTTCATTACACCCATTACATTGCTATTATTATTATTTCACTTTCACCGTCTTTAATTAACACCCGACTTCTGGTGGTACATTTAATGAGCTTTTCAAGTACTCTCGTATACTTGCTACAACCCACTTACGCGTTAATCCACTTTCGTAGCACTACGTTTAACTTGAAGGTGTCAGTTATGTCAGATTATCAAATAAATAAAGATCAAACAAACGTTTTCATTCATTCTAATTTTTTTATTTATTTCGTAGTCATTTCATACAAATTTTTTTACAAGTTTTAATCAATCGTAAATAAGGCTCGAAAGTATAATTTTGCGCTTCAGTAACTATACTGGAAAATGAGGGGGGCAGGAGGGTACAACAACATTTGGAACGTCTAAAATTTGGAATGACTAATATCAAGAAATTTCAGAATTGTGAAAATTAAAATAACGAAAAATAAGTTGCTTGAATTTTTACTTTCTCATCACATACAAAGTATGTCAGAGAGAAAGTATTGCAATCCAAAAAAAATTCATGTTTTGAGTGTCCTAGATTCCAAAAAACACATTTACTCATTTCTGTCTGTCTGTCTGGCGTCT
Organism: Ephialtes manifestator; assembly: GCA_963970395.1. Classification (NCBI taxonomy): domain Eukaryota; kingdom Metazoa; phylum Arthropoda; class Insecta; order Hymenoptera; family Ichneumonidae; genus Ephialtes; species Ephialtes manifestator. Next base: position 21,304,521 of record OZ019982.1, on the reverse strand, counting down.
GTATGTACCGTCCGAAACCACAATAACTTTTGAAAAAATCTGTGGACTGAAATGAAATTTTTTGTGTGCCTTCTGCATTCAAATCCTGGTTTTGGTATTGAAATCCAATCCAAAATCTTCACTGCTTCTGATACTTTACCTTAAATACAAAAAAAAAATTTAATTTATTTTTGTACCGCAAACTAATATAAAACATATTATGCTTCAATGTCATACATACAAATAGTATTACCAGCAAATAAGCAATGAACAACACGAGATTTAGTATATAGAAGATTTTGTCTTTTCAATCGCTCACATAAGACATCTTAAACTGTTGTAAAAAATTTATATTGCCTGAAATAATTGCCTTTCTTGTGTTATTGTGTTACACATTCACTAAAAAAAAGAAATGCAATGATCTTGAGCAGTTTTCAATGAGAACATACTATGAATATTCACACCATATGTTAGAATAAAATTTTAAAAAAGAATGTAAAAATACAAGACAAACATATTTGAGGTTATCATCACTCTTGATGTTAGACCATAAACACTCATGCACTCATCGCATCATAGTTTTATTTATTTATTTTATCACTCGTATAGCATTTTATACCAATTCCAAATGCTGCTCATATACACCATAATATTCGAAACTTTTGAAATATGAAATAAAATGTAAATCCGACTGTCAAACTATCGCAATGCTGACAATAATACCATCGAAGCGAAAGAGAGATGTGAAGGCGCGTGCAGATGCGCGATGTCGCGCTCGCTTTCTCGCGCGCGCGAAATTCAAATTTACAAACGCGTTTTCGACAAATTATAGCGAAAAATGTAGATTACAATTAATGTGCGAGATTCACACATTATTAGTCACTATAACCCAGTAAATTCACGATAAAAATTTCATACCAGTAACAAATATTTACTTTTTCATCACATACAAAGTATGTAAAATAATATAATAACTTCACAAACTAACTTCACGACAGTAACGTGGCGCCAGTAGTAATCGTGATGAGAAAGTCACGTCTTGCGATCACGCCAGTAGCAAGTTTTTTAATTTGGAAATATCACTATGTTGAATAATTGTTTGTTTTTCTTATTTATTCGAACAATATTCAAATAATTTTTTTAATTTTATTTATTCGAATATTATTCGACTAAATAAGTGTTTGAATAATAAAATTGCCAAACAAAAACTTTTGAAATATGAAATAAAATGTAAATCCGACTGTCAAACTATCGCAATGCTGACAATAATACCATCGAAGCAAAAGAGAGATGTGAAGGCGCGTGCAGATGCGCGATGTCGCGCTCGCTTTCTCGCGCGCGCGAAATTCAAATTTACAAACGCGTTCTTGACAAATTATAGCGAAAAATGTAGATTACAATTAATGTGCGAGATTCACACATTATTAGTCACTATAACCCAGTAAATTCACGATAAAAATTTCACACCAGTAACAAATATTTACTTTTTCATCACATACAAAGTATGTAAAATAATATAATAACTTCACAAACTAACTTCACGACAGTAACGTGGCGCCAGTAGCAAGCGTGATGATAAAGTCACGTCTTGCGATCACGCCAGTAGCAAGTTTTTTAATTTGGAAATATCACTATGTTGAATAATTGTTTGTTTTTCTTATTTATTCGAACAATATTCAAATAATTTTTTAAATTTTATTTATTCGAATATTATTCGACTAAATAAGTGTTTGAATAATAAAATTGCCAAACAAGCAATTATTCGACATAGTGATATTTCCAAATTAACAAATTTAAGCAACTTAACTATCGTTATTTTAATTTGTCAAATTCTGGAATTTTCTATTTTTCTTTTTTTCTGAAATTGCATTTTTTCTTGAATTGATATTAGTAATTCCAAATATTGTCCCCCACTCGAAAATGACAGATAATATCCTTCATATTACAATAAGTGTTTATATCATTTTATGCACTAACAATAGCGGCAGAAAAACGGAAATAAATACTCTTTTGTGAAAAAGACATGTTATGATCTTTTGACCAGTGAACTTTCGTTCCAGATACAAAAGAGTAGCTCTTATAATACCGCGTTTGCGAATCAGAATGAGGACTGGTAAATTTATATGAGAAAAAGAAAAATAGTGAGTTTTCTTGACAAAAGAAGTGGGAAATACGAACTAAGAAGAAGGAGAAATCCATTATGGTATGATATCGGATAAGCCTGAGCTCTTTATCCTTTATGATTGTATGCCGTCCCTCGATAAGCCCGTATACTATGTCGGAGGTTCCTATATAGAAGGTAGCAGTATATTATGAACGATATAAGTGTGAAGACTATGCCGTCCGAGTCAGTTTCTCTGGTAAGATAGCCACAGCGTTGCTGTAGAGTCATCCTCAATTCCATCATCGTCTGTCCCCTAGGCTTACGATTTTCCTCCTGGTTTTCCTGCCAGTTCGATTCCCTCGTCGATACCACGATACTATGAATACACCTACAACCAACGATTTTCCGCAGCAGCGCAACCAACCGTCCGCACCAACCCACAAATCCATATTGGCTAGACGCCTGAGCAGCCAGCCAAGCATCGCGATTCCTCCGAACTTCCGAATCGGAGCAAACTTTCTCAGCGTAAATCATAATCTGCTGCTGCGGTTGTGCTCGCTGACTTTATACGCCATTTAGCAAAATAATTTGACAATCTTCTATCGGGCATATTTAGTGTCGAAATTCTAAGCTGCGGAAAAAATGATATACAAAATACAAAATATGATCCTCTGATCCTCTGATAATGTTATGGGATATTGTATTGCTTCCTCATAGAGGAAGTTTTGTTGTCGAGTTTTTTATGTCAAAGCACTCAAAATGGTCTAAAACGTCGAGAAAAGAGGTTTAGAAAAAAAGTATGTATGTGTGTGTGGCTGTCACTCAACATTTTATCTTACATATGAGCCATTCTCTGTCAGTTCAGCCACTTTTTTTTTCGACCCTCTCAGATCTATCCCATAATTAGACATATTTTAGTACCATTTGAAAGCACTCTTTGTGAATTGTTTCAGATTTTTAAAACAATCCATTTGGTAAATGTATTTTTTTTTATTATTCATGTAACTTCGATGGAGTCTGACAGAAAAAATACATATACAAAAAAATAATGTTTTTCACTCAGCTTTGTAATACAAAAGGTCTCATATTTTTATTCGTGTTGCAAAAGTGATATTCAGCAAAAAAAATGTTAAACATTTTTTTCATTCATTCGGACACCTTCGATATTACTTTCAATTTTTTATAAGCTGTAGGGACATGTATAGAACCTACAAAAAAATTGGTATAGTGGGCATCGACTACTTGAAGTGTGTAAAATTCGACTTTGCACCTTTTTTTTTAAATCCCAAATTTCCAAACTTTTGAACCCCATAGTGAATCCAGGCTAAATGTATTATCAAACAACTTACTATGGAATAGTCCACATCGTAATAACAAAAATGGTTCGTAATAGATTTGATTTATTTCTTCAATTTGTGTGTATTCAATTTTTTTATAGCTTGAATGGAAAAATAAAAAAAAAACCATTCATGGTTTTACGACTATTCCACGTCAGCTCTTAGCGTTTTAATTGGCTTTCGGTACAAAAGGGAGCTTGGTACACACACATATCGCATTCACGTTTCGGCACACGAGCTTAATGAGCGAATCTCCTGTGAAAAGTTATACCCACTACTTGTACGGCTATTTCTACAAACGCTACAACTGCATGCTTTCAGCAATTGCCATATCCAACTCTGCCCCGCTGTGTTCTGGCGTTTTCGGAGTGCACTACAGTATATTTTCCGTCATGAAACTACCAGCCATCGTGCAGAGTACTATCGTGCAATTTCCTTGAATGACGGAACTTTTACTTGGGACCAGATAATCACAAAACGTCAGCTCATACTTAAAGTCAATTAATTATTCAACGATAAGACCTACAAAGGGTTTCAACTCTGTATACACGAAACTTTTAATCCCTCTTTATTTGGAATTAAGGATAAGAGAATACAACGTGACTAAGTAAGTGACCCATTTACTGCAAACACTTAAATCTGTTAATTGGTAAATAAGAGGAAAGTTTAATTAAATTGTAAGACTTAGTAGGAGTGCTGTGCCACGTTTGATCCAATGATCAGAAGTTTCAGAACCGGATTTAAGGTCGACTGTTACAACGAACGAGGGTCGACCTTGACTACCTGCTCTTTGTGGATAATAGTAACAAGGACTATTGTAGAAACCTGTAACATTAATGATTACATTGATTATAAGGTAAATGTCCCAGTAATCGACCAGTCTGTGGTAAAAGAGCGATAAATAAGACTGTGAGTGCTTTTCGACGCTCAAATAAATTAACAACACTTCCTCCGATTTATGTACAATATTATATGAAAATTTGAGGCTCGTAAAATCACAACAGTGATAATAAGAAAATCGTAAACTTGCAGTGACCGAGCCGAGCGTGATTTCGTCGAAATCCTTGATATGGAGGTTAAGGTGCGTCTCGTGACATTTAGTTAAATTCTGCGATGCACGAAGACTTTGGCTGAGTAAGTTTAATTTGATATTACATATGAAGAATCTGGTATTACTAAATGAATATGATTTTATCGTAAAATTGTTGTTTGTGCAAAAAATCGCGGAGGTCGATAACTGGTTCAGAAAAACACATAAATGTCCGGGTAATCGACCTACTGTCGATCACTAGGACAAAATTGTGGATAGAAAATTAGTGTTAATCGCGTATTGTTTTTATGAATTAGATGATAAAAAATAATGTAACAATTCATTCATCGATTGAACTGTACGAGGAGTAGTTATGGACAGGGGTATTGGGCTCTTTATAAATAATTAAGCAGCAAAATAAATCATGTCGATAACTGGGCCATGCATATGTCCATGACTGGGTCATGTCATGTCATGGGTCGATTACTGGGCAAACCGTGACTTTAGTATGTCCATGACTGGGACATTTGCACACCTCAAGTTTTATGTTAATTTTTTATTACAAGAAGATAAGGTAGACCAAAAGTTAAGCGTTCTATTTGTTGACAAGATTATACTGATTCTTTATAACCTACAATGACAGTTATTGACGTCTTAATTTGTGACTTTTCTTAACGTGTCGATTACTAGGACATATAACGGTCGATTACTGGACCAACTATAACTTTAGTATGTCGATGACTAGTACATTTGCACTTCTGAAGCTTTAGAATAAGTTTTCTCTACAATAAGATAAGTTACGAAAATTTTTGAGGTTGTTATTTTTTCATACGACTATTCTGATTCATTATTACCGAGAATGACCATTTTTTGTATGTTAATGTGAAAGTTACGTTTTTATAAAGTCGGGCAATTTGGTTAACGTGTCGATCACTGGGACGTTTACCTTAACCAAAATTGAATCATCAGCCCAACCAACATTTTTTTCCAGCAAAGTTATGACGAACGATAACTTTCGTCCAAAGTTAGGATCTTTTGTATCGAATAGGATGATCAAAACCCAGACTTTGACTGACCTGAACCTAGTGTTTAATGGAAATACCTTTCGTTTTCTTCCTTGATTGTTCCATGGGCCTGAAATAAATAACAGGCATGTCGACAACCAATTGCATGGGCGCTGGTTCGATAAGGCAACTATTCTTCGTATCCCATCCTGCACCTTCCAAAAAGATTGATCTGATGTAGACTCCATCCTAGAACGATGAATAAAACCCACTTTGATCTCATCAATTTTACTAAAGTGAATAAGAATGACTTCTTACCGATGGTGCTTCGACAATCGCATTCTCTTCGACGGTATTAAATACAGTGAATTCCCAAGATAGCGAATCAATGGAGAGATTCCACATTCTTGCAGAAGTTTGTAGAACAGCAGTGAGAAAACCGGTGGGAAAAGTGTATGCGGCAAGCCAGAATAAAATAGGTGGATGAGTCGTTTCGGCCCAGTTTGCAAAGTGTTGGATACGACTTATAAGATCTCTGGTCCAAGATCCAAGAGGCTTCAGGGAAGGGTAAACTTTCAGCCAAGCTGGAGGTACTCGGCCTTCGTGTATGCAAGTAAATATCTCTTCTAATTCAACGGACATGATAACCAATCCTTTTATGCCACGCTCCAGATCCTTCAAGCTATTGTGCGTGCTTATCAATAGTGTATTATAACGCGAAATCTCCTGCAGGAGCACAACATCCATCGGTGTCTTGTTCGGACCCATCAACCTCTCCGCATTGTCGTAATCTATACACTCGGGAATTTTCGACTCAATGTCAATCGCCATCTGAATTACCTTCAACAAGAAAATTCGATTTTTTAACTCAACGTTAATAAGAAACGATGAACAATTTGATTAGATAATGAAAATGGATATAGTTGAAGGTATGTTGATTTGGATCAGAGACTATAATTGTAAAAATTCTAATCTGTAATATAGAATCATTGTACAAAAATATATCAAAATTCGTGACTCTGAACAATTTATAAAATACGTGCAAGAAATTTGGAATCAGGCACGTGTTCAGGAAAATAATCTGATCAATTTGGAAAGAAACCACTAATTAAAAAAAAAAATTTAATCATTTTTTTCCGACTACACTAAGAAGACCACATTCTATGCCTGCAACGCGGGTTGAACGTTGTCGATTCTTGACTGGCGGAATGGAAAGCAACGCAGCGGGCGGAAATGTGCTGCAGCGGGCGCAAAAGTGTTACAGCGGGCGGAAAAGTGCTGCGGCGGGCGGAAAAGTGCTACAACGGGCGGAAAAGTACAGCAGCGAGCGGGAAAGTGCTGTAGCGGGCGGAAAAGTGCAGCAGCGGGCGAAAAAGTGCTGCAGCTAGCGGAAAAGTGCTGCAACGAGCGGAAAAGGGCTGCAGCGAGCGGAAAAGTGCTGCAGCGGGCGGAAAAGTGCTGCAGCGGGCGAAAAAGTGCTGCAGCGGGCGGAAAAGTACTGCAGCGAGCGGAAAAAGGCTGTAGCGGGCGGAAAAGTGCTGTATCGGGAGGAAAAGTGCTGCAGCAGGCGGAAAAGTGCAGCAGCGGGCGAAAAAGTGCTGCAGTGGGAGGAAAAGTGCTGCCGCGAGAGGAAAAGTGCTGCAGCTGGCGGAAAAGTGCTGTCGCGAGGAAAAGTGCTGCAGCGGGCGGAAAAGTTCTGCCGCGAGAGGAAAAGTGTTGCAGCGGGCGGAAAAGTGCTGCAGCGGGCGGAAAAGTGTTGCAGCGGGCGAAAAAGTGCTGTAGCGGGATGAAAAGTGCTGTAGCTGGCGGAAAAGTGCTGCAGCGGGCGGAAAAGTGCTACAGCAGGCAGAAAAGTGCTGCAGCGGGCAGAAAAATGCTGCAGTGGGCGGAAAAGTGCTGCAGCGGGCGAAATTCGATTATTTCATATTTTACCTACTTGTGCCGTTGTGCCGTTGCAGGCATAAAAATATGGTCATTTTTTAACATAGCCGGAAAAAAAATAGTATGCTATGCGGGAAGTAGTGCTTTTTCACCTCGTGTGATTTCAGTCCTTACTTTGCTCGGCAGCAACCTTCACACTCGGTGAAAAACACGCATTTCCCTCCCTTGTAGCATAGTGTACTATTTTTCATATCTGTTATGGTTTTTGAACATAAAAATGTAAAAAATGACGATTCTTTTTTTTATGTGTCTGAAAGCTTAGATTTAATCCTAGAAATGCATACTTCATATTCTTTGTTGGTTTCTTCCTCCCCAGAGTCCAGCTGCATCTGGAGGCTCATCAGAGTCTCGAACATGCTTCTGGTCTCTATTATGAGTGACGTTATATCGGCGTTGGGATGCTGACCGAAAGCCTCGGGTTTGTCGGCGTTGGGGAGCATGGTTATCGAGTCCCTGTACGACTCGAGTGAACCATCTCGAGGCACGTAGTAAGTAGGGAGCGACGAGAGCCTATAAAACGGCGAGCTCAGAACTTGTTCGTTGAGGTACTGTTGAACGTAGGTCATGAGGAGTCGCCGATCCCAGTCGTCGGTTACGTGACCACCGTAACATACTCCAGCTATCAGATATTTCAAGGATTCCCATGGGGTCTCGGGATATTCATCCAGATAAACTTGCAATAAATTTTCCGATACCTGACGAGAATACCAAATTTCAAGTGCATCAAGCTTCATTTTTATTTTCGTATTTAATGATCGCCATGTAAAAAAAAAAGTTACGAAGTCATTTACCTCAAAATCTGAATCGTTGAAACTATAAATAACATTCCAACCCAGTTGCTGGAATTTCGTACGCTCCAGGAGAACCGAGTGAAAGAAAACTAAGCTGAAGAGTAACTTCTTGTATTTTGTCTTGGCCTGACAAACGTCAAATTGATGTTCCGTTATCAAACCATACAGACGCTTCATGTTTGCCTTTAGTCCGTTCGGCGGTTCAGTTGTCATTTTCACTGCCGCTTGGAGAATCGATATGGGGAACTGAGGTGTTGGACTCGAGCTCAACCATAGCCTGAAATATTTTTCAAATATTTCAAGTAGTAGTAGTAATACAAGATTTTTATTAACCATTACAAAAACAGATAATGTGTATACAATTGTGCGCAAGCTAATATGCCGTATTTGAGTTTCCATGGTTAAAAGGCCATCGAACGGGTTCATTCAGCCCGTTCTTTGTAAAATTTTGGAGTTTCTTTTTAGATGTATAACCAACTATTAATGTGTAAAAGTACACGCAAAGAAAAAAATTGGTTGCCCCAACCATTCGCGTGGTTAAATACGCTCCAACCAATTTTGTCGGTTGAAGCGTATTTAACCACGCGAATGGTTGGGTCAACCAATTATTTCTTTCCATGTATAGTTACAAGTTTGGTGTACTTTGAGCAGTGGATTTATTGTATATTGTTTATCGTTGACAGAATTTGTAGTATTGTGTGAGTTGTTAGTTGGTGTTTTGGTCTAACGCTTGGTGTTCGTGTGTTACATATGGGAGTGATTGTTTCGAGGTGTTATTGTGCGAATTTGGCGCTTAGATTCCTGGTCCTTTCGGTGTTACTCCGGAGGTTTCATAAAGTTGTGTATTTGATGGGTTGTGTAGAGGATTATTCGGATGTCTGACTTCAGTGAATTTACGAAGAGCTATTGTTTCCGTAGTTTGGATGTTTCTTATCGCAGGATTGTTACAGTTTAGGAACAGCGGATTGTCGTTTTCCAGCAGTGGGCGACATATGCATTTGTATACTTTCGTTGACTGTTCAATTGTGATATGTTTATTTCGGTATGTTATTTTACGGAAGTGTGCTGCGCGCGAGGTTTTGGCTGTTTTGATGTTCTTAGTATGGTTATTCAGGTTTAGTTTGTTGTCTAGTGTAACGCCTAGGTATTTCGCAGAAACACAAGGATTGATGTCGGTATTGTACATGATTAAAGTGGATGAGCTGTCTGTGATTTTATGATTGAATAGTAGTAGTTTGGACTTAGTGGGGTTTGGTTTTAGGCGCTATTTGTTGAACCAGTTATGCATTTGTCTGATACACGGAGAAAACAGGTTAGTTGAGAAAACCAACCTTTAAATGCCTGGAACATTAGATGTAGTTTGGTTGGCGTTACCAATTGGTTGATTAGCATTACCAATCGGTTGGTTGACATTATCAATCGGTTGATTGGGACGGCAATAGGTCGTTTCTACAGAACCCGATTCTACACATCACCGACTCTACACAGCGGCAATTCGACACATGCCTCGATTCAACACAACAGCAACTGTACACATCACCAACTCGACACATGCCTCAATTCGACACAACCCCAATTCTACACAGTCACAACTGTCACGAGCCAAATGCACAACGGCAATACTCTACACAGCCCGAATTCTACACAGGCACAACTGTCACGAGCTAAATGCACAACGGCAATACTCTACACAGCCCCGATTCTACACAGGCACAAATGTCACGAGCTAAATTCACAACGGCAATACTCTACACAGCCCCGATTCTACACAGGCACAACTGTCACGAGCTAAATTCACCAAAGTCCCGATTCAACACATTACCGATTCTACACCGTCACCAACTCACATCCAATTAGCGTATGGCGTTCAAGCATTGCAACTCATCGACGCACTATGATTGGATGTGAGTTGGTGACGGTGTAGAATCGGTGATGTGTTGAATCGGGACTTTGGCGAATTTAGCTCGTGTGTTGAATCGGGGCTGTGTAGAGTATTGCCGTTGTGAATTTACCTTGTGACATTTGTACCTGTGTAGAATCGGGGCTGTGTAGAGTATTGCCGTTGTGAATTTAGCTTGTGACATTTGTACCTGTGTAGAATCGGGGCTGTGTAGAGTATTGCCGTTGTGCATTTGGCTCGTGACAGTTGTGACTGTGTAGAATTGGGGTTGTGTCGAATTGTGTCGAGTTGATGTGTACAGTTGCTGTTGTGTTGAATCGAGGCATGTGTCGAATTGCCGTTGTGTAGCGTCGGTGGTGTTGAGTCGGTGATGTGTAGAATCGGGTTCTGTAGAAACGACTTATTGCCCGAATCAGTTGGTTCTGACACTCAATGATTTGCTAATGCCATATTCTACCAAGCCTGTTGTTTGGGACTATCAATTCCATGGTTCCTACAACTACACCTTTTTCTCCGTGTATTTCTTGTAGTGCCAGTGTTGAAGCTTCTATTGATGTGTCTTATCGAAATATTTCAATTATTCAGCAGTTTTAGGAATTTGCTTCCTCATTGAGGACATTTTTTTAATTTCCTTTTTCTTTGATTTGGAGATCCTAATTTTTTTTAATGTTGTGAAACATCCAGCAAAGTGGTTTACAAAAATGTTCTGACGAAGGTGTGTGCTAAACCATAAAAATGTAAACGTTAAAACCTCGACAACGAATAATTAATCAATTGATACCTGAATTGTGGATGCAGGACTTTACTAGTGGCCAGGATATCGACAATTTTGTCGAGTTTCGGCATCCAGCTAAGGGAAAGATGGCAATTCGCCAAAAACACCCAGGATCCCTCTTTCGCTCCAATTTGTATCATTCTGATAACAGAGAATTGTCGATAGGTGGTCAATCGGTTTAAGGAAAGCTTAATCGCTCTTAAGCGACTACCGCAAATGTTAAGTCGCCCGTCTAACCCAAGTGTTACCTATTTAGTTTAAATTAAAGCAGCCGAAAAATTCCATTGTTTAAATTTTTACCTATAAATGCATTTATCGTTCATGAAATAAAAACGTGCGATGCACTCCTAATTAAATCCCCATAGTAGTCAAATTTTTTACAAAATTTTGTGCATTACTATTTCAAAAAGATATTTTTTGCAAAACACTTATTCTTCCAATGTACCAAATATACTACATTGGAATTTGGAAAAATAATACGATCATTTGTAAACCTTGTAGCAATTGGTGCTTGTCCTTGACCAAGAGATAGAGTCATGAAACGATCAGCCATATCTTGACTCTCAGCTAATTGCATCAGAGCATTTGATGGATCGACTCCTGGTGATAAAACGAATATCAAAGGGGAATGGGCGACCGAGTCGTCTAAAACCTCTTTCATATCCAACACCGGTGGTTCGACAAATTTTTGGCCAAAATTGTGTACGATAAATGTGGTTATGCAGAACGTCATTCGATCCGGGCGGCAGCTTCGTACGAAAAGCATTTTTTGGAATTCATTGCATCCCTCTTCCCAATCGCCGACGAGGCGTTTCGTTTCCGGTTCCGTGTTGGTGTACCTATAAATATTCATTGGACCAATTAATGGAATTGGAAAATTGGAATTGAAAAATCACCAAGAAATATGGTGTATATGAATATCTTAAAAATTGTGAAATATTAAGATGGATTGTTGGGGGAAAAGGTAATGGAAATGTGAGAGAACTGGACTAAGGAAAGTAACACGTAAGATGTGAAAGCTTAGGAAAACGACGGACCAGTTGTGCCAGTCCCGGGGAAATTGTTCGAAGGACGATACGACACCGTGAAAGCCGGCAAGTTTGTCGAGCTCGGTGATGTTGTCCCAACTCTCCTCCGGTAACCAGCCAGTAACAGGATTGTCCGGTTGATTATCTCGGTCTAACACGATTCCACCTTTCAGCAGAAAAACGTATTCCGCTGCGATCATTTTCCCTTGAGCCTCAAGCACTTTGATGCACATGTGGAAGGAAAATAGGAGCTTGTGGCGCTCGAAAAGACCACGACAAGTGTTCCTGTAAAAAATATAAAAAATATTCACAGCAAATTTCTTATAAAATGTTTCCGTACGATGAATCTTAAATTTCCTGAATTTCCTACAAATACAAAAAGTGTTTTAAGCTTCTTCACAGAAGTAACTTTGTTTTCAAGAAAATTAGTTTGTTGGAGGTTTTAATGGTGGGATATTTTTAAAGTTATAGTTCTTCTTATTGGCTGCAAATCTGATTGAAATATATTCAAACAATCGCCCCCCTCCGTAGGGTGCCCCCCCGAAGGGTGCCCCCCCGAAAGGTGCCCCCCCGAAGGGTGCCCCCCCCCCCCCGAAGGGTGCCCCCCCGCCCCCGAAGGGTGCCCACCCCCCGAAAGGTGCCCCCCGAAGGGTGCCCCCCACAGAATGCGCCCCCCCACAGGGTGTCCCCCCCCCCCCCCCAAGGTGCCCGCAGCCTTGGGGGACCTATGTTTTTGGAAAAGGACTTAGAATAATTCGGGCTCGGGGCTTGGCGGAAAGGGGTGGGGCTAGCCCCAAGCCTTTAGCCCCTCCCCTTTCCGCCAAGCTCTGAGCCCGAATTATTCTAAGTCCCTCGATTCTTGACACGACGGCGGCGGCGGCGGCGGCGAGATTTTTTTATAATATAGAGAGACAATTGGATTTCAGAGCACTTTAATTTTTCGGATATCTTGATAATGTAGTCGAAATCGGTTTGAATACTTTCTTGAGGAAACGGCTTTGTGAATAATGAAATACAATGAAGAACAATTTAGCAAAGTTTTACGCCTTATAAAAATCAACTAACTTGTATGTAGCATAAGTATGATAGTCATTGAGACTTTCAATTCTGTCATCGAGTTTCGGACTCTTCGGGCTTTTGTCGATCGAAATCACGAAGAGATTGATGTAGGAGTCAAGAGAGAATTGGTACATGGGATCGATGAGGCTCATGTCGTTGAGTACGAAGAAAAGTATAGCAGCGCGTTTGGAGCACGGTCTGTAGGCTTCTCGTGCGATATCGATTTCTTTTTCCGTTTCTTCGCTTATAACGAGCGACTCTTGAACCGATATAGAAGTTGCCTTGGAACTTTGCAGGGTATTCAGTAAATCCAAATCATCGAGAAGAGAGCCGGAAGTAACGTTCAATAGGCTGTTTGGAATAATAGTTTCAGGTAGTTTGCTCATTTTCCAAAACAAGAATTCACGATCATTCTTTTTTTCACAATCATTACATATTGACGCCAATTGCAGCGTCAAAATGCATTGAACCTTCATTCAACCAGTGAAAAGATACAGTGGGAAAATTATTATAAAGTAAACTCATTGATTGTGTCATAGCAGTCTTTTAAAAGATGTTCTTTTTCCTAAAAAAGATATTTCGATCCTTGATAACAAGGCATCAAAGGTATTGAACGTAACTGGTCGTCAACAAAACTCGGAAACAGTACTGGCAAATGACACAATACAATGGCCAGCCTTTGATCAGCTTGCAGAACGATACAATGAAGGGTGGCTTTGCGCATAATCTTTGAATCGTCCAGACAGTAATTAAACTATGGATAAAAGAGAAGATAAATATGAACAACAAAGAAACGTGCACTTCTGTGTATTTTTAATAGACAGCAAAAGGTAAATGCCCTTCATCGGATCAGTCTCTTATCCGGTCAATTAAATAGCTCGCAAGAGACATTGATATTATTGATATCAGATTTTTAAGTGGCAGTTACCCGCAACGTCGAATAATTTAAAGAATCACATTTGAATTAATATATTCTATTAGAAGCATTATTCCGATATTTCCAATCTTTTTATGAAGACATTATCGAACACTGATTAAAAGGGGAAATCCTATGCGCTCACAATGCGATTGTGTGCACCGCCAGATAGTGAACATCGATTTTCGACATATCTCGACAATTTTTTATACAATTTTTGCACTACTTGCAGTGCCGTAACTAGACATGTGGGGTGGGGGTAAAAATAACGAATGATCATAATAGCGAATGGTTAAAATAACGAATTTCAAAATAGGGAACGTCTGAATCTAGAATGGCCATCATTATGAAATTCGCTATTTCAGTCATTCGCTATTTTGATCATTCGCTATTTCGACCTCCATCTTATTAAAATGCAATAAAAATTGCAAATTACCAAAACAGCGACTGGCTAAAATAGCGAATTTCATATTGATGAAATTCTATGTTTAGACGTTCCTTATTTTGAAATTCGCTATTTTAGCCAGTTGCTATTTTGGTCATTCGTTATTTTCACTCCCACCCGGCATGTGCAGAGTGTGCGGTTGCACAGGGTGCAGATGCCGAAAGGGCGCTATTTTTTTCTGCGATTTTTAACAACTGCAGTTAGTTTATATGTGAATTGAGTTCAGCATAATAGGGTTCCTAAACACAAAGCACGGTGAATGACATATGGGTTCGAGATGTAGCAACTAAAAATAGAAATCTTCGCTCGTCAGAGTAATCTTCGATCATCAGAGTAACCAGCCGGTAGTATGTTTCCTGAATGTAAGGTAAATGACCCAGTAATCAACCAGTCTGTGGTAAAAGAGCGATAAATAAGACTGTGAGTGCTTTTCGACGCTTAAATAAATTAACAACACTTCCTCCGATTTATGTACAATATTATATGAAAATTTGAGGCTTGCAAAATCACAACAGTGATAATAAGAAAATCGTAAACTTTCAGTGACCGAGCCGAGCGTGATTTCGTCGAAATCCTTGATATGGAGGTTAAGGTGCGTCTCGTGACATTTAGTTAAATCCTGCGATGCACGAAGACTTTGGCTGAGTAAGTTTAATAGGATATTACATATGAAGAATCTGGTATTACTAAATGAATATGATTTAATCGTAAAATTGTTGTTTGTGCAAAAAATCGCGTAGGTCGATAACTGGTTCAGAAAAACACATAAATGTCCGGGTAATCGACCTACTGTCAATCACTAGGACAAAATTGTGGATAGAAAATTAGTGTAAATCACGTATGTTTTTTATGAATTAGATGATAAAAAATAATGTAACAATTCATTCATCGATCGAACTGTACGAGGAGTAGTTATGGACAGGGGTATTGGGCTCTCTATAAATAATTAAGCAGCAAAATAAATCATGTCGATAACTGGGCCATGCATATGTCCATGACTGGGTCATGTCATCTCATGGGTCGATTACTGGGCAAACCGTGACTTTAGTATGTCCATGACTGGGACATTTGCACACCTCAAGTTTTATGTTAATTTTTTATTACAAGACGATAAGGTAGACCAAAAGTTAAGCGTTCTATTTGTTGACAAGATTATACTGATTCTTTATAACCTACAATGACAGTTATTGACGTCTTAATTTGTGACTTTTCTTAACGTGTCGATTACTAGGACATATAACGGTCGATTACTGGACCAACTATAACTTTAGTATGTCGATGACTAGTACATTTGCACTTCTGAAGCTTTAGAATAAGTTTTCTCTACAATCAGATAAATTACGAAAATTTTTGAGGATGTTATTTTTTCATACGACTATTCTGATTCAATATTACCTTGAATGACCATTTTTTGTATCTTAATGTGAAAGTTACGTTTTTATAAAGTCGGGCAATTTGTTAACGTGTCGATCACTGGGACGTTTACCTTATAAGCGCCACCTATCAGTAACCGCGGCTAACTATGCTTTGAGAAACGCTGCAAAATTTTAGTTTACACAATTGGCAGTTTTGTCGCATTCGTGCTATTGGGACGCGGAACGTGCGTACATTGCGAACATATGTACAGGTGCGTACAGGCGCTTCTAGTCAGATCGGGACTTGTCGTTGTTACATATTTCCTTGGACAGCACATGTATGTCAACTTTTCAGCAAACTTAAAATGATAAAGTCGCACCTGAGAACAACCATGGTTCAAGAACAATTGACAAACCTGGCTAAATTATCAATTAAAAATGAAATAGCAAAAAATATTGATTACAACAGCATAATACACGATTTTGCGAGTGCGACGGCACGACGTGTTAGATTTTACGGTATTTTCTGTCATATTTATATTGCTTTGTTTTTAAATATTTAAAAAAGATTTTTTGTGTTTTAAAGAACTTTATGCAATTTTTTTGTCTAATTATTACAAAATTGCAAAAAAAGTTTCAATGAAACAATTTTTTTTAATTTCCCTCTTCCTTGGAGACATAGGGTTTATGCACTTTATTTGGCTCGCGTAATTTGTGGCAAAGAGGGGCGCCAAATAGGTGATCTGCACAGGGCGTTCATATGCCTAGTTACGGGACTGACTACTTGCATAAAATTGCATGCATATCAACTGCTAAGAAAAAAATGGACGTAATCCATAGCTATACATGCAGCTTGTGCCTTTTTCTTCCCTAACAATCGATACTTGTTTTGCGCATAATTATATTGAGCACATTTACTTTTTGCTACAAACTTCATAAAGTACCTAATGAAGCAACTCCGGTTTCAAAGTACATTGAATAATACCCAGACTAATTGCGTTAAGCTGTAAGATCTACAATTTTTTTTAAAATGCAAAGCAGCAACTCGTTCATTGCTTCCTCATTAACTTTGACTAACTTCAGAGTCTTCTACTGCGGACTGTCTCCGGGGCTTCGCGTATTCAAAAATGCAAATTCAATAATTATGTACTTGTAAGTTTTTTTTCGATATTTTCAATACTTTTCCAGTTATTCTGTTATGCTCGAGCCGTGGTCCAAATTACTTGGTTCTCGTGATTAATAACTTGATTCGTCTAATTAATTGATCGGTTGGGCTGGCGCATATTTAACCCAGCTTTTTGCTTCCTCACACTGAGAAAAAAAAATGTTTGAATTGACTAAATCGCCGTACACTCGGTCAAAAAATTTTTTTGTTGGTATAAAAAATATTTTGGTTACCGTAAAAATATTTTAGACACCTGAATCCAATAATTATCAAAGAAATTAAACATTTGGTTGTCCTAACGAAAAATACGTTTGACTGAGGATGTACGCCGATTTAATTAATTCAAACATTTTTTTTTCTCAGTGCATACAGCAAGCGGGGTCAAACTTCCGAAATTTAATATCTCACCTACATTTAGGTGAGATATTAAATTTCGGAATTTTAGACCTTCGCGTATTTACCATTCGGAACTTTCACCCCGCCTCGAAATTCGCTAGAAAACATTTCGTCAAAAATCTAGGTGAGATATTAAATTTCGGAATTGCAGACCTTCGTGCATTTACCATTTGGAACTTTAATCCAGCCCCCAAAAAGCGGCAACACCTCGATTCTACAGAGTCCATCTCTACACAGCCTCATTTCTACACGAGCAATTGTACACCGAATTTTACTACACGCAACAAATTTACATGATGAAAGTTTTACACGCCGCGAGCTCTACACGCAAAAGTCCGACACCGCGGAATTTCAACACGCTATAGTTCGACACCGCAAAAGTTTGACACGCAAAAGTTCAACACGAAAAAGTTCTACACCGTAAAAGTTTGACGTTGTAAGAGTTCAACACGCAAAAATTGTACACGCAGAAGGTGTACACGCAAAAGTCCGATACCGCAAAAGTTCAACACGTCAAAGTTCTACACCATCATAGTTCGACACAGCCTCATCCCTACACATGCTCATCTCTACACGCGCCATATTTTTCCAATTTCGGTCGGTAATGCACCATATTTTACCAGTTTTGGTCGGTAACGTACCATATTTGAACAGTTTCGATCGGTAACTGTTGAAATATGGCGCGTGTAGAGACGAGCATGTGTAGCGATGAGGCTGTGTCGAACTGTGACGGTGTAGAGATGCACCGTGTAAAACTTTGCGATGTCGAACTCTCGCGTGTTGAACTTTTGTGGTGTCGGACTTTTGCGTGTACAATTTTTGCGTGTCGAACTCTTGCAGTGTCAATCTTTTACGGTGTAGAATTTTTAAGGTGTAGAACTTTTTTGTGTCCAACTTTTTCGTGTTGAACTTTTGTGTGTCGAACTTTTGCAGTGTCGAACTACGGCGTGTCGAAATTCCGCGGTGTCGGACTTTTGCGTGTAGAGATCGCGGCGTGGACAACTTTGGTCGTGCAAATTTGTTGCGTGTAGTAAAATTCGGTGTAGAAATGCTCGTGTAGAAATGAGGCTGTGTAGAGATGGGCTCTGTGAAACGTCGAGAAAACTAACATATCTCAAGAACTGCTTTAACAATCTGGCTGAAATTTAGCAAACATATGAAGCAGGTCTACGCCTTCATTTGTGGTAATTTTTTAAAAAATTCAAAAACATATTCAAATTTTATTTGACTTTGCAATTTTCGAAAAATGTCTGTACGCTCTTTAGCATCCGCAAATTTTTAGCTATTGAGCTAAATAATTTTTTATGAATAAAACTATGTTAATGGAGGATCGGTATTGAATTTGGAATGAATCTATAGAAAATCTCGATTTTTATGGGACTTTGAATTTTTCAAAAAAATATTCTTTTTACTCTAACTCACGTAAAATCTCACCAAATCAACTGAAATTTTCTACACATAAAAAATAGCATCCAGCGCTACTACTTGCCAAATTTGGTTGTGATCGGTAAAGCGGTTTAGATTTTACGTGATTTTGAATTTTTCAAAAACTACATAGGTAACGAAAAAAGTTGCAAATCAGAACTTTGCACATTGTTTCCTCATTCATTGTCATTTTTTACAAAGCTTCCTCTATGAGAAAACCAAAGTGAATAAATAAGCTTACTCATAGAGGTGATTTTGTAAAAAATGTAAATTAATGACGAAGCAAAGTGTAAAGTTTTATTTTGCAGATTTTATTCCGTGTGCAAGATTTTTAATTATTTTTAGCAAAACCATTATTGGTATAATTTGAAATATTCCAAATGTCTTACTATAGAATCTTGTCTTCAAGATCCTTTAGAGTCTTCTTTCCATTGGCTATGGACATAACGAGATTGTCCTTTTGTTCCTCAAGTTGTGGCTTTTCTCTTCTCACAACGATACCCAAAAGTTGAGCTTCTAAGCCTGCAACAAACAACCAAGACATCGAGTTGTATGCCCTCCAAGGGTAACCAGGGCCGAGGTACTCGCCGGGGTCAATCTATTGCTAGTGCCGGTTCTCCTCTTCGACCATAAGTTACCTTGTTCCTTAATGGCGAAGTTGCATAATGTGGTTTTAGTGGATATCTCAGGAGCGTAGTGCGGGTTCGGAAGTTTCGTCGTGATGAACAACCGGAAATTGTCGTTGTACGTAATCATCTTGTCGTTAAATTTAATCATGATAAAGTCGCCTGTTGAGAATACGAGGCATTTACAATAACAGCTATAAGCTATTGTTACGGCACTTACAGTTTATAATCAATAAAGTAAATCTCCTGATTGACTTGAATTTTTGCACAACATTCAATGACCATTTTGAATCAAAGTTTTCCCATAAAATGGCCATTCTAATATTTCTTGTATCCCAAAATCCAAGCAAACTTACACGGAGAAAACGAGTTAGTTGAGAAAACTAACCTTTATATGCTTGGAACGTTAGATGTAGTTTGGTTGGCATTACCAATGGTTGGTTGGCACGGCCAATCGGTTGGTTGGCGCCACCAATCGGTTGGTTGGCACTACCAATCGGTTAGTTGGCGCCACCAATTGGTTGGTTGGCACTACCAATCGGTTAGTTGGCGCCACCAATCGGTTGGTTGGCACTACCAATCGGTTAGTTGGCGCCACCAATCGGTTGGTTGGCACTAACAATCGGTTAGTTGGCGCCACCAATCGGTTGGTTGGCACTACCAATCGGTTAGTTGGCGCCACCAATCGGTTGGTTGGCACTACCAATCGGTTGGTTGGCACTACCAATCGGTTAGTTGGCGCCACCAATCGGTTGGTTGGCACTACCAATCGGTTAGTTGGCGCCACCAATCGGTTGGTTGGCACTACCAATCGGTTAGTTGGCGCCACCAATCGGTTGGTTGGCACTACCAATCGGTTGGTTGGCACTACCAATCGGTTAGTTGGCGCCACCAATCGGTTGGTTGACATCAATCGGTTAGTTGGCATTACCAATTGGTTGGTTCTGACACGCAATAACTTGCTAATGCCATATTTTACCACACGGTTGGTTGGCACGTATCAATTCCATAGTTCCTACAACTACACCCTTTTCTCCGTGTATCTATTCAATGAACAGATTGATGTACTAACCTACTTTAACGAAAGCTCGCTCAAGTATTGGATTTAAAGTTGGATCTAGAGTTTCCGCTACATTTTGCAGTAAAACCGGTTTACCCAGTTGTATGGCTTGATCCAGAATTTTGCTAAAATCCGGTTGTCCAAAATCAATGACTTTTAGACCCTAAAATATCGAAATGTGGAGAAAGACATGTATTTGTGAATTTGTAGAATCATTTGGATCGACAGAATAATTTGTTTTATTAACGTTCGAAGATTCCATCTTTTTAATCCACTTGACTGCTTGACACTGCGGATCGATAACGAGGGGCCATCGCGTTCCATTCGTTATAATTATTCCATTTTCCGTGCTGAAACCATCGGATGGCAAACCCTGAATATTCCACTCTCTGATTGTCGTAGGATCACCGAGAAATTCCTTGATATCGAACTTTGGTGAAAACGGTATTTCCTTCGTCTCGACCTTTAACGGAAAAATCGATACGAGCTCAGCCTGAAGAATATCGAAGAATATTCGAGGGGACGTCTGGAAACGTGCTCGACACGCCAATGGTCGTTACGGTTATCGGAGCGAGGTCATGGCTAACGTTATCACGTCCCTCGAGATTTCTCATTTTTGTCAGTACCACTTTTTCGCACAGAGGCTCGTTCAGTGCCTGCAAGGATCGGCTAATATCTAGGACACCGGGATACCGGTTATCGAGTTAGCTTTGGAAACATTTTTCATGAGTCGTTACCATTATGCACTTTTATATTTTTGCAGCCAGGCAATCTAGCTGGACAAATCGATAAACCGGTAGTTCACGTGCCCTTAAGAATTACTGTGCAGGTCAATCCAATTTTACAACATTTTTACTACGGAAAATGGCAAAATATATAACGCATTCCATGAGCTACTGCAGTTACGTAAAAAATACTTCACTTTTTTTTTCAAATTATTTAGAGTATCAAGATCATTTGCAAATTGTTTGATCAGTTCTAATGATGTACTTCAAGCACAAGCAAATGGCAATTATTTTTTAAATCCTGTTGTAAAAACATGTTTCATTTAACTTCAATTTTTAAGTATACTTTTCATGTTAAATATGCAATTGTTAATTATCAATGCATGTGGAATCGAGAAAATCGTATAACAAAATCGGTATTTAATTCTGCCTCAAATACATAATAAAAAATGTGTTTTTTGGAATCTAGGACACTCAAAACATGTATTTTCATCAAAATCTGAGGGTCGAATTTTTTTTTGGATTGCAATACTTTCTCTTTTACATACTTTGTATGTGATGAGAAAGTAAAAAGGATGCAAATTAGAACCTTGCACATTGATTCCTCATTCTTTTTCGCTTTTTACAAAGCCGCCTCTATGAGGAAATTTCTTTATTTTATTTTTGGCTTCCTCATAGAGGGAGCTTTGCGAAAGATAGAAATTATTGTCGAAGTTGATGATTTCTGACGTTTTACTAAATGCAGAGCGACACCAAAATTTTTTTAAAAAATTCAAAATCACGTAAAATCCGAACCACTTTACCGATCATCAACAAATTTGGTACGTAGCAGGGCTGAATGTTATTTTTCCCGTGTAGAACATTTCAATCGATTAGTTGAAATTTTACCTGAATTAGAGCAAAACGAAAATTTTTCGAGAAATTCAAAATCTCATAAAAACCGAACCGCTTTACCGATTTGGCCCAAATTCAATACTAAAGATCGTATCACTTTGTTCAATTTTAATACGAAGTTTCAGCTCGATAGCTAAATATTTGTTCGAGGTAGAGCATTTACGTACTTTTTGCAAAATTTCAAAATTCTTATAAAAATGAAATGCGTCAAGGGATTTTTGTACAATTTATACCGATTGAAGATTAGCCAGTACTGTGAATGTTGTTTTAATTTTAGCTGATTCAGTCGAATACTTTATAAGTTACAGTTATATGAATTTTTTAACTTTTCCTCACACACACACACAATCTGGACAATTTTTGTAAACCACTTTTATCGCCATTTCAAACTATTTTTAAAGTTTTGACATGAAAATCTCGAAAAAAAAAATGTCATGAGAACAAAGCTTCTTCTATGACAGTGTTGCCAGATTAGGGGATTCCCCCCTAGATTTAGGGGATTTTTTTGTCACGTTAGGGGGCAAACCGGGGGAAAAAGTTTTTAGGGTATTTTTTAGGGTTTGTCAAAATTCAGCCTTGACGGGTAAATGGAGCAAACTATGTTTTTTTCATTCTGAAAACAAAGTTAATCACTGATGTAGAAAATAGCATAAAATTTATTTATTAATAATTATGTCACTTAAAAAATATTACCTTTTATTAATATTTGCTCCATTTAGCCGATGTATCTTTTCATGAAGAAGAAAATGAGATATCAACCACTCCAATCTGCCTAGCAGTTTAATCTGAATCATGCGCAGAATGGAAAACCTAAGAACTTTGCTTAAGATAATATTGAAAAGCATATGCAAGTCAGACGACAGTAAAAAATCCTTTCATCGAGTACTAACAATATAATACGTTGGGCATTTTTATATGCAATAGGATTTGGATGATATTGAATTTCCAAAATCAATTTTTTTCACCTGACTCCATCCCCTTAATATTTCCAAGTAAATTACGAATTTGAAACCTATGACCTATGCACCAATCAGATAGCCAGAGGCTCGTGGCGCTTGTGCGTGCCAAAGTTGAACTATAAATTGTTAGTACAAACAAAGTCGTGAGAAAAAGCGTTCGCCGAATTAAAATTCCCCATTCTACAAACAATTGGTTCAACGGCTTAATTTAATAATAGAACCTACCGCCAAGTTTCTTAAAATGACCGTCAATTGACCGACACTTGAAAAATCGCGGTTATTCAACGTTGTTGACTCGGTAGGAACTGTTTAGAGGATTTTTAGGGGGAAATAGAATTAGTCTAGGGGTGCGCTGTACTGACCATCTGGCAACACTGCTCTATGAGGAAGCAAAACAATGTGGAATAATTAATAGATGTTCTTAAGGGGATGCTGGAGTAGATTTTATTACCGACTTTGGGCGGTAAAAACAGGCTTTTTCGTAGTTTTGATTATTCTTCGTTAATACGCTACACACATGTTTCAAATTGTACACGGTTGTAATATCAACATAAACGAGTGGACGTACAATAAATGAAAAAAATCGTATATTACTAAACCTCCCGAAATCAAAATGGCCGCCAGGGTTTGACAGCATCGCCTGTTTGGTAAGATATAAAAGATTCTGGAACTCACGTACGTTAAATCGAAATGTACGTCCATTCTTTAGCGTTCTCTGAATATTCTACGAGCGTCGAAAAGTCAATTACACAAAAGGAATCCACGCATAACCCAAACTACGTTCACGTAGTCTATTCGCGATCAGAGTGGTTCAAAAAGAGCGCGAATGAAGTTTCTCGATTAGAACACAAGTGGCGCCAATGTAGTCTGTTTTCTTTTGGCAAAAGCTCCGAGCCTTTGCAACGTGACCGTAGTATACACTATACATGGATTTGGCTTGTGTATTTGACATTCTGATGGTTTTCGAATATTCAGAAATCATCACAGAATTGACGTCCGGTCTGATTTTACACATCTAATTTCCAGAAACAATTAAATCTTACGGCACGGTCAGCTGACATATCGTGTGCGGCCATATTGCTTCTCGGGAGATTCAGTACCTTTGGCCAAAAGTAAACAGACTACGTCGGCGCCACCTGTGTCCTGATTGAAAAAGTTACCGACCAAAGTCGGCAAAAAAATCTACTCCAGCATCCCCTTAATACTCGAAATAAGTTTGAAACCATGTATGAATACTTTTTGTGCATGAAAACTTGGCGATGTGACAGAGATCGACTTCCCATAGAATGCCTCATACAATAATAATCAAACAATACCACCGACGCTTAATTGGCAAATAGCCTGGAGTCAGAGTGTGCATTTGACTGGTGATTTAACACAATTTGCCAATGACCAAGAAAGCCATTCACAAATCTGTTTGGAGGTAACTGGTTCGAATAAACATGATCTCACCTCTCCTAGCCAAATGTTAACCAAGTCTTGGCGATAATGGGATACGAAAGGACCGAGGTAAGAGATGAAAGCGGTAGATATCAGGCAGTCACCCGGAAGATAATCGTACAAGTCGCCCAGGGACGCCACCGTCTGTTGCCAGCGGATTCGCTCTCCCGATAAACCATCCACCAGTAGAGCCGCTCTCTCCAACTTGGACTTGAGAAGTTCGGTCTGTTAAACGAGAGAGTAAAACGAATAACATCCTACAAAACTAGTAAATGTTGACAGCAATACAGAAGCCGTATTTTATTTCACGAGTTATGAAGTTCTTGTGCTTAATCTGGTAAGGAGCAGAAAAGGAAGAAAAAAAAAATGATCACCAAGAGATCTACCGATGCCCTGAAATGTTATCTAGCTGACTGTTCGTCAATATTAGCTTTTTACGTCCAGCGAACTTGAGAGGACAAAATACGAAATCAACAAGATCAATGTTGTCGTATCTCTCTTTCAAATATTGCTCAGCATTTCAATCGGCATTATAAGATACTGCAACGAGTTGGCTCATCTTACTTTCTCCGACTTACGACGGAAAAGTACGCCGTCGGTCAATATTACGGCAAAGACCACCCACCAGTCTAATTAGCTCTTCCTTTTCCTTCATCTTCGCGTCGTACATTCGCTGCAGTCTCTCCAACTCTTCGCGCAACTTTTGCAATTGCTCTATGGCCTCGGCTAACGCCGCTTCCTTTTGCCGCAGAGATTCCAAAGCGGCTTCCAATTTCTCTCTCTTCGGGGCGACGATTCTGGAGACAGCAATAATAATGAAGCAAAACAGCTAAGAAAGGTTATTCTAGTTTCGCGTTACTCATCTAACTGACGGTTTACTAAGTCTCGATGAAACGGTTTTGAATAGCATCAGAACTTGAGAAACTAACCACTAATTATCATTATATCAGGGTGTTTGCTCATAGAAAAATCTATAGTCCATTTGGCTTCAAATTTTTTATCCAAATTTTATAGCAGAGGCATTCCATATGAAGCGGGCCGCCCTGATTTTCAATGTTCGTAGAGTGGGTTCATAATTTTTTTCCAGAGTATTTAGAGTTCCCCGAACATATACGAATTATCTCAGATTTCTGATCCCCATAGTTTTTCCACAATAAAATACGCTTTTTTTATTTTTGTTTTTTTTTCGTTCGCTGCCGTTTTAAAACTATCTATGACACAGCAAAAATGTTCCGGGATAAAATGTAGGGTTTCGCGTATACTTTTTGAAAAAAATATTTCCAAATTAACCTAGATTAATTTTTTGGCATTTTTTGGCAAAATAATGCCATATCATTCTTTTCGTTGAGAGGGACCATTTTTATTTTACTCAAAATTTCACAGAATTTCAGTCATAATGTTAAAAAATTACGAAAAAATCAACACGATGGCAAATTGATACCTTCACAATGTACGGCTCGGTTATTTGCTGAATCATACACAATTCACATGTTCACATTATGAAGGTATGAATTGATCATCGCACAATTTTTTATGTAATTAGTGGACTTAATAACGGAAATTCTGTCAAATTTTGAGCAAAATCAAAATGGTATTTTCCAACGAAAAAAATGGTATGACTTTATATTGCCAAAAAGTGATTGAAAATGTATCTAGGCTAATTTAAAAATATTTTTATCAAAAAGTATACGTGAAATCCTACATTTTATCCCTGAACAATTTTGTTGTGTTATGGATAATTTTAAATAAATCCGCAGCGAAATGAAAAAAAAATACTCTATTTTCATTTTTATTTTATTTTTTCATTTCGCTGCAGATTTATTTAAAACTATCCATAACACAACAAAATTGTTCAGGGATAAAATGTAGGATTTCACGTATACTTTTTGATAAAAATATTTCCAAATTAGCTTAGATACATTTTCAATCACTTTTTGGCAATCCAAAGTTATACCACCTTTTTTCGTTGAGAGGGACCATTTCGATTTTGCTCAAAATTTGACAAAATTTCCGTTACTATGTCCACTAACAACACCAAAATTTGCGCGATGATCAATTTATACCTTCATACTATGATCATGTGAATTGTGTATGATTCAACAAATAACCGAGCCGTACATTGCGAAGATATCAATTTGCCATCGTGTTGATTTTTTCATCGTTTTTCAACATTATGACGGAAATTCTGTGAAATTTTGAGTAAAATAAAAATGGTCCCTCTCAACGAAAAAAAATGATATGGCATTATTTTGCCAAAAAATGCCTGAAAATGTATCTCTTTTAATTTGGAAACATTTTTGTCAAAAAGTATACGCGAAACTCTATATTTTATTCCGGAACAATTTTTTTGTGTCATAGATAGTTTTAAATCGGCAGCGAAAGAAAAAAAAATAAAAAATAAAAAAAGCGTTTTTTATTGCGGAAAAACTATGGGGATCAAAAATCGGAAAATACTCTGGAAAAAAATGATGAACCCACTCTGCGAACATTGAAAATCAGGATGGCCCGCTTCATATGGAATGCCTCAGTAATAAAATAATGAAAGCATCAATTACCAGAAAATTTGTTCATCGAGTTTCTAATATCATAATAATTGATACACATACATTTCCACGTAAAATTTAGAGAGAGTCTTAGTATAGTTTCAGATACTTTGATTTAAATAATAATAATAATTTATTTTATAATAATTTCTTTTTTTTTCGATACGAAAACCTCCGCAAACTTCAAACTATCAAACTCAAATTTTCTGGAGAAGTTTAGTTTCCAACAAAATTATTTGATAATAAATTTGGTCTGTATCGACAACTGCGTTCGAGAGTTATGAAACATTTATTCGGAACAAAGGCGCAAAGTTAAACTTTGCAGGTTGCTTCCTCATTATTTTCCACTTTTCAAACAGCCACCGTTAAAGTCGATTCGCATACTTCGTCAAAGTGGTGCCTTAGTGAAAGGCGAGAAATAATAAAAAAGCAATGTGCTAATTTGATTTGACTTGCACTCTTTGTTGTCAAATGGATTATACTTTTTGACTTTGTACCCTTTAATGTCAAATCAATTATACTTCTCGACTCTAAACCCTTTATTGTGAAATGGATTATACTTCTTGACAAAAGGTGCAACGCTTTGTTGTCAAATGGATTAAACTACAGAAAGCGCAGAAAGATATATTCCTAACACCATCAAACTTTTCAAAAATGAATGGACAGATGTTCCATTAAATATATAGTCACTAGTGATTTGTTTTTTTCTCTTTTTCTGTCGATCAAAAGTTTATTTTCCGTACCTGAAGAGTTTCCCATATTTTTCCATCGCTATAACCCACATGCAGAGTGACTTTGCAGCTATCGACACAACGCCCACTTTTATCGGGTCAAATTCAGGATTCGAAGTGTATTTTGATATCGTTTTCAGGGTTTTATCGAGTATGTGATCTTTATCAAAATCACGGAGCTAAAATAAAAGCATCAAGTGGCAGATTATAAATTTGAAAATTTCCATGTGATATCAGGATAACAGGAAATTTTTTAATCTAGTTTCTTTGCAATTGGTTCCAAATGATTGAGACTTGGAAAAATCAAAAAACTAGAAAGATAAAAAATAATCAACCGTTCGGCGATAAATAAACCAGTTGTTAAAAAACAAATGTATAGAAAGTTAATCGACAATTATATTAAAGTATTGCCATCATTACAATGAACTTTCAGAATTGGAGCAAACTAGAAGGGGCCAAGCAAGAATCTTGATCAAATTTCTGCACGAAAAGTCTTACCGTGTTTAAGAAATTAACGTCACCAAGTTGGCGTTTTGATTCTGCCCAACTTGGTTCAGAATTCTTAAGTATCATCACTGCTTCCATCACCATTTCCACTTTGGCTGGAGGTCGCGTGAATGATTTTATTTCTGAGAGATCTTTCTTGTTTAGTGCATCGAGCGCCTATTCAAGAAAAAACGACCGAAATTGTAAGAAAATCCCACAATGATACGACCGAAAAATGCACGGAGAGAAAAGTCTGTGTGTAGCTACGCGGGTTTCTGTTGTTAATTACTATAACTTGCGTACCGCGGTGACACAAGGGCTTTATCAAAGTTGTTCCTATACACGTAGAAGCTCTGACAATGTGTATTGTAATCTTTCCGATTTTGCTTTAGTACCATGCTCATTATTCCTAAATTAATCTTACCAACCGAACTTTTACTTATACGTATACGTATGACAGTATTCTCTTTTTATATAGGAACAATAACTAAATTTTTCGTACTATTTTCAATATGATACTGTAATTAATTATGGAAGGATTTTCTATGCGTTCCCTTAAATGTATTTTAGGGAAGGAAGGGGAAATGTATTGAATATGCTTTGCAAGTTAGTGTATAAAAAATGTGAACATTTTTAAAGACGCCATCATATTTTGTAATTTAATTTTGTTTCTCTGACTGTTGTGTTGAAACTGCAACACGCTAGCCAACGTAGGTCGGTAAGTCAGAGTTTTAACTTATCATATGACAACTCGACCAAAAATACAAATATTGGGCAGCTTCACTGCCATGTCTTCGATGTCCCACGAAAGACACTTTTGGGCGAAAAGAACTGCTCTTTATATGCACCGCCGTAGATCTGTTCGTTTACGAGAAAAGTCGTGGTTATTCGCCATCTAGCGGCTGAAGACTCACTAAATGTTCTCTGGGTTTGTTTACCATATAAATATGACATGTCAATGTTTCTTATGGTGTATAGTAATTACAACATTTCTTATACACTCTAGATTCACAGTTCTACTTATTTGTGCTAAGGGCTTTATCAAAGTTGTTCCTATACGCGTAGAAGTTTTCACAATGTGTATTGCAATCTTTCCGATTTTGCTTTAGTACCATGCTCATTATTCCTATATTAATGTTTCCAACCGAATTTTTATACGTATACGTATGACAGTATTCCCTTTTTATATAGGAACAATTAGTAAATTTTTCGTACTATTTTCAATATGATACTGGAATTAATTATGGAAGGATTTTCTATGCGTTCCCTTAAATGTATTTTAGGGAAGGAAGGGGAAATGTATTGAATATGCTTTGCAAGTTAGTGTATAAAAAATGTGAACATTTTTAAAGACGCCATCATATTTTGTAATTTAATTTTGTTTCTCTGACTGTTGTGTTGAAACTGCAACACGCCAGCCAGCGTAGGTCGATAAGTCAGAGTTGTAACTTATCATATGACAACTCGACCAAAAATACAAATATTGGGCAGCTTCACTGCCATGTCTTCGATGTCCCACGAAAGACACTTTTGGGCGAAAAGAACTGCTCTTTATATGCACCGCCGTAGATCTGTTCGTTTACGAGAAAAGTCGTGGTTATTCGCCATCTAGCGGCTGAAGACTCACTAAATGTTCTCTGGGTTTGTTTACCATATAAATATGACATGTCAATGTTTCTTATGGTGTATAGTAATTACAACATTTCTTATACACTCTAGATTCACAGTTCTACTTATTTGTGCTAAGGGCTTTATCAAAGTTGTTCCTATACGCGTAGAAGTTTTCACAATGTGTATTGCAATCTTTCCGATTTTGCTTTAATACCATGCTCATTATTCCTATATTAATGTTTCCAACCGAACTTGTACTTATACGTATACGTATGACAGTATTCCCTTTTTATATAGGAACAATAACTAAATTTTTCGTACTATTTTCAATATGATACTGGAATTAATTATGGAAGGATTTTCTATGCGTTCCCTTAAATGTATTTTAGGGAAGGAAGGGGAAATGTACTAAATATGCTTTGCAAGTTAGTGTATAAAAATGTGAACATTTTTAAAGACGCCATGATATTTTGTAATTTAATTTTGTTTCTCTGACTGTTGTGTTGAAACTGCAACACGCTAGCCAACGTAGGTCGATAAGTCAGAGTTGTAACTTATCATATGACAACTCGACCAAAAATACAAATATTGGGCAGCTTCACTGCCATGTCTTCGATGTCCCACGAAAGACACTTTTGGGCGAAAAAAACTGCTCTTTATATGCACCACCGTAGATCTGTTCGTTTACGAGAAAAGTCGTGGTTATTCGCCATCTAGCGGATGAAAACTCACTAAATGTTCTCTGGGTTTGTTTACCATATAAATATGACATGTCAATGTTTCTTATGGTGTATAGTAATTACAACATTTCTTATATACTCTAGATTCACAGTTCTACTTATTTTTGCTGTCGCTAGATGGCGAATGCGTGTACCGATTCTCGTAAATGGAAGTGACTACGGAGGCGCATATAAGGGGGGAGGTTTCATGCTGATTCGTCCTGTGGCATTATACCGCAGGGCAATATATCGATTTTTTGTCGCTCTCTTCGGGTCGTTATAAAATAGTAACGACCCAGCACTTTTGAAGAAAAGAAAGACTTAAAAAAACCTCAAAAAACAAACGTATGCTGTTAGGAAAATTTTACATACGTAGTGGATGAATAAATTCGCGACGTAATCATTAACCATGTT